>OY755194.1:12594330-12639443 GCA_963576735.1 Bedellia somnulentella
AAATTAATTAAGATATCGTAAAGAGCAAGTCAAATATATAAATATATTTTAATTATAATGTTAATAGTTAAAATACATATCATGTTTTATTTATTTTATACATAATATTAACAAAATACAGCATGTCGCGTCACACGCACTTACAAAACAATCAAATATTTTAAAAGTGGGAGTATTTTACAACCAAATAAAGTTTAAACAAATCAATTATAAAATTCTTACCGAAATATATTTGTTACAAACTCAAGGCAGGTTTGAAAACCTAAAAAATATAAATTAACCTAAAATTTGGATATACATCAGTTCAGAAATTTTTAAGTTCTTTCAGTACAAACTTCAAATTACATAAAATCACTCACTTTGGTACTAATTATAAGTTTAAAGACAATTTAGACTATAGAACAAATCTCAAACTTAATTTTGAACACCCAAAAGAAATTTTCCCTAAATGTACTGTGAAAAGTTGGCAGAGGTATCTACATTATAGATAATAATAATAAATATTAAAATGAGTTAAACATTTATACTATCATGAATCCATTAAAACATTAATATTAGAAGCGTTTAGTAATAAATATTCATAGATGAAACCATCTGAAATTTTAGTTTGGATGCATTGTTATACAACTTGACTAGCCATTCAATTAAGTACTTACATATTTCAATACGCATATTTTACTATTTTAGTATTTCTGCCAATCCTTTCACTAGTATTTGGTTTTAGTGGATTGTTTATTTATTCTTTGACTTGCTATAACATTCAATTATATAGTTAACATTATCTGTTTCGCTATCAAAGCTAAACATACACAGATTACAATACTAATATTATGCAATGTTCACAAAAATAATCTCAATGTAATTTCAAATAGTTTAAATTATAATCTCAAATTGAATAATATTACACTAAATGGAATGATAAGTTACTAACTGTTATAAGAGACTAGTTTCACTGCAAAAATATTATTTTCCGGCGGATAGCGGATTTCACATTGATTTCTTATGCAGATTTTCCATTTAAACTACAAAAACATAGACATAGTGGAGTAAATGGAGCGATTCTATTTCTTACATATTAATTTTTCTTTAGAAAATATAGATTCACTAAAAAGAAATAAATAACTACACAGTCATGTGGAGATAACTTTACACTAAGTACAATTGTATTTATTGGTATATTAAGTTGACGGTAAATTCGAAGTAGTTTTTAATAAATTCGCTTTTTTTCTTTAATGTACTGCACTTAGAAAAGTTAGTCAGTGCTACAGTATTGGTGTGGTTTTGCAAGTAATAATATTGTTCTAAAATATTGGTTCGAAGATAATAAATTGGGTACAAATTACTTCTCAAAACAATTCAGCTCTATTATGAATAAACTTATCTTACAACCAATTCAATATGAGCAACTTATATAAAATCACATTTATATAATAATTATTATATTGTACAATTTGTAATGCATTTTCTTATTATAAATAAAATAATAAACAAAGATAAAAAATCTAACGAATGAGGAATAATGAATGAATAATTCAACGAATGAATGGAAGAACGAATCTATTTATCTAAGTCATTCTTTCAATGAATGAACAGAAAAACCAGACATTATTTTCACAGTTTCAATAAACATTATACATTAAATTAAATAATGACCTAACTACAGTATAATTACAAGTATCACATGGAATATTATGAAGACTATGTTTCTTACAAGTACCTTAATATTAGGAAGAGTTTGTTCAATTCGTTTTCAGCTAGTTTTCACTACGGTTTGTATGGAGGCGGCACTGCAAAGAAAAGTTATTTTACATTAATAAATAAGTTAATTTTATATAAAATAAGTGGTCCTTACTAAATCAGCTATTTTAACTGTGATGGTTCCAATTGATTAGTTCAAAAGGTTAGTGGTAATAAAATAACAGTAAGAGGAGACTTAGGGTATGGGCTTTTAAGTGATTTTTTGTTGGATTTGGAGCCCCATAGATTACTAACTTTAACTTTACAATCTTTTAAGCTGTGTAGTGTCGGCTTAGAATAGCACTACTCCATTTCTTCCGGTGGGTGTACGAAAGACGTATTGGGGCTTTTAAGGGATATTTGGGCGATGCGGTTGGAGACCCATCACCAACAACCTTTATTTCACCATCTTGTCCCTACTCAACTTTCCAAAGGTGGCTGAGGAATTTCTAATTCCTAGCTCTGGCTACCCCTTTAAGGGATTTATAGCCGTGAGTATATGTATGTTTGTATCTTTTAACATTACATTAAACTTCTAAAAGTAGCGTAGGATTTCTAATTCTAATGTGCTGGCTACTCTCCGTGATCGATAGGAACCCCACCCGGCTGAGTTGGACTGTCAAGTGTATTCGTACAAATCGTTTTTTTTTGTGTTCAGAGCACCATATAAAAAAACACGTGCTGTCCAAAACTATTAGTACCTATAAACCCTTTTAGGGATATAGAGTTGGTATTTTCGTATATTTTGTTCCTCTAAACAACCCTGGCCAAGGCCTAGCAAGACCAATGCAATTCGCCTTTATACTTCTGAAGGTTTTTTCTTTTCTTGGATAATAGCTTACCGTGTCCTTTGCCGTGTAGTGCCGCTACTTAGAATGTCGCTACCCCTTTCTACCCACGGGTGTCGTTAAAGGCGACTAAGGGTATTGGGGCTTTTTATTGGATTTTTGGGCGATGCGGTTGGAGGCCCATCACCAAAAACTTTTTAATTTACCGTCTTTTCCCTACTCAACTTCCAAAATTGGCTGAGGAATTCATAATTCCTTGGCTCTGGCTACCCCTTCTAGGGAATTATAGCCGTGAGTATATGTATGTATGATAATAACTCAATGCACCTACAAAACCCAAACAGATCTACTTACATTCCATTTCCCCAATATCTGGTGCTGAAGGAGCATTCGGATGATATTGCGGATTGACCGGCGGGTACTTTGTACCATCTCCAGGGTACACTCCTGGCTGGTACCCTGCAGCTGGGTACATTCCTGGACCCTGGTACCCTGTAGGGGCTGCGGGGTATATCGATGGAGCTACTGGATACCCTGGTTGAGGATTGGGGTAACCACTTTGAGGATTAGGGTACCCAGTCTGGGGTACAGGGTACGCAACGTGTGAGTGGAGGGTCCCAGTTGGATATACTGTCGGTGGTTGCTCTACTGGGTATTGTACTGGAACTGAAGAAAATAGTTTTTGTTAATTAGGAAATGAAAAATAAGCGCATACATATGTACAATACAATTCATACATACATATACTCACGGCCATAAATCACAAAAAAGGGTAGACAGAACTTCAGAGATAGAAACTCCTCACCCACATTTACAAGTTGACAGGGGACAAGATGGTAGAAATAAAGTATCGTTGGTGATGGGTCTCCAACCACATCGCCTAAATAGGCCAAAAACCACTTAAAAAAGACCCATACCCTTAGTCGCCTTTTACGACACCCGTGGGCAGAAAGGGGTAGTGACATTCTAAGTCTGGACTACACGGCACAATATTTTTAACATATTAATTATTTTGGGGATCGACATCACATGTAATGAATCTAGTTTAATAATAATATATAATGAGGTCTACTAAGATCTCTACTAGGATTAATTTGTTTGAATTAATTATTTCGCAAAGTTTAACTCTTTTATTTCAATATTCGTATTATCCACGGATAAGATCACTCAAATAAGCTAGCTATAACTGTGTAGTGCCGGCTTAGAACTTAGAATAGCACTACCCCATTTCTTCCGGTAGGTGTACGTAAGAGGCGACTAACGGTATTGGGGCTTTTAAGGCACTTTTGGGCGGTGCGGTTGGAAACCCATTACCAACAACCTTTATCTTAACATCTTCTCCCCACTCAACTTTCCAAAAGTGGCTGAGGAATTTCTAATTTCTTAGCTCTGGCTACCCCTTCTAGGGATTTATAGTCGTGAGTATATGTATGTATGTATAACTTATGTATTTTTTTAAATTAAAGTTGTTGGTGATGGATCTGAGGCCACATCGACAACAAACACTTACATACATACCCTTGGTTGCCTCGTATGAGACCTGCGGGAAGATGTTAGTGCTATTTGAAGCCAACACTACACAGCTATGAATCAATGCTTATAGGTTATAGGTTTATAGCTGAACCGGGAAACTTTGATTTGCCGTATAAATTATTTCTAGGTAAAATCCAGTTGATAAAATTAAAATGAAATGTTAGGGGTGAACAGACCCTTATCACTTAGGAGTATAAAAAAATGTTGTAATCCTAATCTCAGACCAACATGCATTTACTCACGGCTATAAAACCCTAGAAGGGGTAGCCAGAGCTAAGTAATTAGAAATTACTCAGCCACTTTTGGAACATTACGTATGTAATTAGTTAATACAATGAGATATAAACTCACCAGTTTCCTGCCGGGGGTAGGCAGTCGGCGGCGGGGGCGCGGGGGAACGACCTGGAGATTACAAATATCACGTTTTAACAGTGGTTTACGTTTAAAGCATTTCCAAGAAAATGGGTCAATTTTGGTTATTTTCAAACTATTCAAACTTCAATTGGATGTGGTTGTCATAGCTTAAATAAAATATTTATTTATTTATTTGTCATGAAATATAGTTTTTACAGGTAGTGTCACCCAATGCAACTAAATGACACATTTTATAATTTACAAAAATAATAATACGATCAAACAGTTTACAGTGAGGTACAATTGGCGGTCGGTAATATGTGTATAAGTTTTTTAGTTCGAGTGTAGTGGACGTAGTAGTAGATAGAAATAAATGAAAATTTAGACAATTATGCAACAAACCTCATTTAGCCGAACATACAACCCAATTGGAGTTCGCTCTGACTTCGAGTTAAGTTTATTATTACTTGGGGACTGGTCCAGGCAGACCACTTAACTATCGCATTTTGATCTAAAAAAATCTGCCTTAAAAGAGTTTTGAGTTTTTAAAGTACGTAATACCTAAACATAAATATAAACTGGTGTAGGCCCGACCCGGGATTTGAACTCACGCCCTTCTGTTTTCAGGCGGGTGTTCTACCCATTGGACTATCATGTCGTTATAAACATACATAAACTCACGCCATTAGCATCCATTGGGATAGGCAGAGACTATTGATCGCCACTTTGTACGATCCTGGCAAACCTCTCTAGTAAACTAGAGGATATAAATATCCATCCAGTTTTTTTACGCTACAATAAATGTGTAATCATAACATTGTGGGAATAATGTTAGAGCGCACACTACTGCGGACTCACTCGCACATAGCAGCGTCTCACTCATATCCTACATCGCGGTTTGTAAATGTTTATCGAACTAAGTATAAATACAAATTATAAGTTGGTACACAGCAAGGTGTACTGGCCAGCATATCTTTGCTGTTCACACAAAATGATTTGTATAAAAATGGAACTTACTATTATCTATATTATTTTGTGTGATTAATATTTATATTGTTATTTAAATTAAAAAAGTTAGTTTTAAGTAAGCTTAATAGATTATTATGTTTTTTTTGGCCGTGTTTTGTGCATCTACCTTAAAAAAATAATTTATCGATCTCACTTTCCAAAGGTTGTCTGGAAGAGATCGCTTTTAGCGATAAGACCGCCAATTGTACATCACTGTAAACTGTTTGATCATATTATTATTTTTGTAAATTTGTGTTTGATGTGCAATAAAGAGTTATTCTATTCTTACTTCGTTTCCGCCAGCAGCAGCACACGCTGACGAGCAGCACCACCCCCACGACGACCGCCCCCGTTATGAGCAGCCCCATCTCGCCCCAGTCCTCCCACCAGTCACTCTCGAAAGACTTGAGAGAGTGCCATTTGCTGTCCTGGAACAGAGAACACTCAAAACTCAACTCAAACGTTCACGCCGAATATCCCCTAAGAGCTTGGCAGAGGTACTAACAGTTCTGTACTTCACGTGACTTTTTCACCTGGTGTTGAGAGCACCCTTGTTTCGCTTAGGCAGTGTATTCACGTGATAGGGGGCAGGCCTATTTGTACGAATACACTGTCACATGACTAAGTACTACTTAAACATGTGGGTTTCCTCACGATGTTTTCCCTCACCGTTAACAACCATGATAAATTAACCACACATGGCTTTAGAAAAGACAAATTGGTGTAGGCCCCACCCGGGATTAGAACACTAGTCATCTGCATGATAATTGGTGTTCTACCCACTGAGCTATCACGTCGTCGTGAGAAACATTAAGAAACATAACATAACATAAACGTTCACGCCGAATATCCCCGAAGGGGTTGGCAGAGGTACTAATACTTCTGAACATCACGTGACTTTGTCACCTGGTGTTCAGAGTACCCACGTTTTGCATAGACAGTGTACTCACATGATAGGGGGCAGGCCTATCGCCGTTTTGTACGAATACACTGTCACATGACTAAGTACAACTCAGCCATTTGGGTTTCCTCACGATGTTTTCCCTCACCGTTAGCAACAGCATTAAGAAAGAAGACGTTATTCAATATACGCACACATACATACGTATACCCACGGCCTATTGAGGCTTTTCTTAATAATATTAAGGATTTTCAAGTGACTTTTGGGCAATGTGTTCGGAGACCCCTCTACACCAACAGTTAACAATCTTAACCCTACTCAACTTCTTAAATGGCTCAGGAATTTCATATTCTGAAGCTCCTGCACTAGTAGCATGAGGCTTCTGAGAGCGTGTATGTCGCATGAGAAATGAGAAACTGACAGATTTTGTATGGATAATCTGTCAGTTTGTTATTTCTCATGTGACATACTCGCTCTAACAAGCCTCATGCTACGGGGGCAGGTCACCTCTTTAAGAGATTTCTAGCCGTGAGTATATGAATGTAACAATACTTCTACATATTTTATTTATAGACAAAACAAATAAGACCTTGAAACCGAACCAATTCGAGACATGCACAACGTTCACAACAACCAGTTATAAATCATTTTTATTTATTTATTTGAGAAAGAAACGGTACACAATATTTCAAGCAACATAAAAATACAGAGAAGTTCTAGACGTTAGCTGTGTAGTGTCGGCTTAGAATAGCACTATCCCATTCCTGCCGGTAGGTGTACGTAAGAGGCGACTAACGGTATTGGGGCATCACCATATTTTCCCCAACCAACTTCCAAAGGTGGCTGAGGAATTTCAAATTCCTTAGCTCCGGCTACCCCCTTATAGGGATTTAAAGCCGTGAGTATATGTATGATAATATAAATACATAACTTTTTTTTATGTATGTAAATATTGTGTACTGTCCTTCTATGTAAATTTAATACAAGGTATCTTTGTACGTGTAAAGTGTCCTTAGGCTTATTACATACATACATACATATTCTCACGCCGTTAGTTCCCATTGGGGTAGGCAGAGACTATCGATCGCCACTTTGTACGATCCTGGCAAACCTCTCTAGCTTCATTCACATCCATCAGTCTTTTCATACATGCTCTTTTATTCTTCGTACTACGGACACCTGCCTTTTTGAGTACATTTTCTATTTGATCCAAATGTGTCCTCCGAGGTCGTCCTTTACTAACATTACCTTCCACATTGGCTCTATAGATCTCTTTTACCAATTTACTGTCATCCAACCTCTCTATATGCCCAAACCATCTCAACATTCCTTTCTCTATCTTTCTTACAATATCATCTTTTACACCACATCTTTCACGAATCACGTCATTCCTTACACGATCACATAACCTCACATTACAAACTTTTCTGAGGGACCTCATTTCTACTGCATTCACTCTGCTTTCATGCTTCTTCTGCCACACCCAACATTAACTACCATACATAAGCGTAGGAACGAGGACAGCATCATGCACAGCCATTCGAGCCTTTTCGGACACCGATTGACTAGACATGAGACTATCCAGTGCTCCATTTACCGCATTACCCTTTTTTACTCTTCTTTCAATGTCTTCATCACACTTTCCATCCCTAGTGAACAAACTTCCCAGATATACGAACTCTTTCACTTGTTCCACTTTCTTACCATCGATCTCAATCACGCATTCAGTCATATTCTCCTCTCTCTCAAAAACCATGGTTTTGGTTTTATCTACATTCACTCTCATTCCTTTTCTTTCAAACGAAGTACATGCAATATTCATCATCTCTTGCAACTCTTCAACCGACGATGCAAGTAACATTTGATCATCAGCATATAAGAATGAATGAATGAAAATACATTTATTTCTATTAACTGCGACACAAAACGAACATACATTTAAAATTTACAAAATGAGTTGCAGAAAACTGAAAAAGGGTACGGCTCAGCATAGTGCCTGCCCTATAAAGTGCAGACGCTGTTATTCTGCCGCTCCCTTCGTCGACACAACTGTTCTTAACATTTTTAAGATTCAAATATTTAAATTATATAAAAGAAAAAACATAAATCAGTTACAACAAGAAATATCTTAGTAAGTAAGCTATAGTGAAAATATAAATAGTATTAATTTGTGATATTAGTGGAATGGTAAAATATATTAAACATAGTTATATACATATAAATATAGTAAATAAATTAAATTAAATTAACCGCTGGGTTATTCCAACACGATAGAACCAATAGTTTTTCTGAAATATAATAAACCTATCTTTATATGAACATGCAATAATATTATTTTTATTAATATTTCTCATAATTGACTTTTGGGAGAAACCTCGACTATCATAACAATTTTTGCTTATCAAGTAATATTTTTTTAAATTGGGTTAGTCCGGTCAATTTAGGTCTAAAATAAGGAGGAAGGTTACATAAATTCATAAGAAGCTGAAAATTGGCACAATTGTTCAAAACATGATTATAAATGAAACCTCAAAAGTCCCCATCGTTCCGAGGTGTGCTAAAAATTTTACACGAGGTCAAAAAAAAAAAAAAGAGTTTTTTGCGATTTTAAGCGAAACGGTGAGTTTTTCGCAAAAGCACTCCAGTACAAAATTGTAGATCAGAAAATTTTCTACAAAAAAGATATCAACAATGTTTTTCCTTAAAGCCACCATTTTGAAGATATAAAGCGTTGAAAAGTTCGATCATTGGTAATCTTCATACTTTGCACATGTACGCCACGTATGAACATCATTTATAAGGTGTTTAAAAAAATGACTTACTTCAATGTGCTGAAGTTTTTAAAAATAGTGACTCAACTCAACCAGACGTTATCAACAGCGGAATTCAATTTCTTCTCTCTATGTACGGAGCTCCTAAAAAAAACACTTGCTTAGATAAGTTGCGATACGCAACTTTTGTTAAAAATACGCGTTATAAAAAGCAAGTGCAACTAGCTTCTTTACCTCCAACCTCAGTAGCTGCTCACCAACATTTATTTCGGGTATATTACCAAGTTCAAGTGTGCTTCGGTAATCAGCTGGACCCTAAAGACTGGGGTTGGAAGTTGGTCGACAATACATTAGAGCCAGTTCTAACTTTACTTCCACCAGCACCTGAGAAACTTCTCAACTCAATATTTTGCAACTGTAAAAAAGGTTGTAATGCTAAATGTGGATGCAGAAAAGTTGGACTGTTTTGTTCCCTGGCATGCACAAACTGCCAAGGCCGATCGTGCTCTAATGTTGAGTCAGCTAATCTAGAAGACTCATATGATACCAATGAGGAATCGCTAGTGGGACAGTTGATCTGTGAAATAGAAGAAAAAGAAAAAGAACAGGAAGAAGAACAAGAAGAAGACGAAAAACAAGAAACAGTAATCCTGGAAAATTACGAATCAGACGAGGAATATTAATCATTTCATTTTCTATTACATCGCCATTATTTTAACCAACCGACATGTACAATAATATTTTACAATAGTTTTAAAACAAATGAAATCACTGCAGACCCGTGGAATAGGCCAACAGGGTACCACGTTAAAATAAAACGCGCTAAGTACACTACCTCATAGGTGGCGTGGAAACGTGTGCAAAGTATGAAGATTACCAATGATCGAACTTTTCAACGCGTTATATCTTCAAAACGGCGGCTTTAAGGAAAAACATTGTTGATATCTTTTTTGTAGAGAATTTTCTGATCTACAATTTTGTACTGGAGTGCTTTTGCGAAAAACTCACCGTTTCGCTAAAAATCGCAAAAAACTCTTTTTTTTTACCTTTGACCTCGTGTAAAATTTTTAGCACACCTCGGAACGATGGGGACTTTTGAGGTTTCATTTATAATCATGTTTTGAACAATTGTGCCAATTTTCAGCTTCTTATGAATTTATGTAACCTTGAATGTATAAATTGACCGGATTAGGTTTTGAAAGAGATTTTGGAAATGGGACATTTAAGGGGTGGAGGGAGATTGTTCCAGCATTTTGTTGCCTGGTAGCGGAAGCTTCCTTCAAAAGCCCTAGTTTTGTGAAACGGTGTTACCAAAGTCATTGAATAAAGACTCCTCGAGTTAAATGTATAGGATGGCCAGGATAACTTACTATACAAGTATTCAGGTCGCTTAAACTTAATGACTTGGTGGACTAAGCTAGCCAGATAAAGTTGCCTCCTAGAATCCATATTAAGTAGGCCCTCTCTATTCAATTTAGGAGTAATATGAGATCTTGGTGGTATTTTGTAGCAGAATCTTATGCAGGCATTTTGTACTCTTTGAATCAACCGTTTTGATATAGATAAGAGACAAGGACCCAGAACTATGCTGCCATAGTTCAATTTAGATAAAATTAGAGCCTCACACAGCAATAAACGCACTTCCTCTGAGAGCAGGTGACGGATTTTGTAGAGTACTTTAATACGGAACATACAACTCTTTGCAACATTGATTATGTGGTCCTCAAAACGTAATCCAGAATCCACAAGAATGCCAAGAACTCTGGCCAGTGACACCTGCTCGACCTTTGTCCCATTTATAGTTATACAAGGTTTGGAAGACAAAACGGACGCAACTTGTTTTTTCGAACCCAGCACCATAAACTTAGACTTACCAGGGTTTAACAACAAAGCATTCCGGGATGCCCAAAGTGCTATATTTTCAAGGTCAGAGTTTAGTTTTGCTAAAGATAGATTTACTTGGCAAGGATTTAAATGCATATATATTTGAACATCATCAGCGTACAAATGAAAGTGTGAATGCTTAATTTGTTTAACAATGTCTGCCGTATATAACACAAACAAAATCGGTCCCAATATCGATCCCTGTGGCACGCCCCTAGAAACAGGTTTAACTGCAGAACTATTTGCACCATTTGCCAATTTAGTACGCACTATTTGTGACCTGTCAGTTAGGTAACTTCTAAACCAGGCTATGGTGTCAGAGTGGAAACCATAGTATCGCAGCTTGGAAAGGAGAAGTGGAAGACTTATACAATCAAAAGCGCGTGAAAAATCGAGCAAAGTCAGAACCGTTGCCGTGCCTTTATCTTGTGCCGCTAAAATATTGTCAATTACGTCTAACAGTGCTGTTGTAGTACTTACACCCTTGCGAAAACCTGACTGCTTTGCAGGTAAGATACCATTCAATTCCAAAAAATCTGACAGCTGCCAAAAAACGATACGTTCGAGCACCTTTGACAAGCAGGGTAGTAAACTGATCGGTCTTAAATCCTTTAAATTGTTTGGTGATGGATTTTTCGGAAAAGGGGTAATAATAGCCATTTTCCAGCACTCAGGAAATGTTAAAGAACATATCGAAAAATTTATTAAGTAGGTTATGTAAAAAAGTGCATGAGGTAAGGTAAGTAAAATCATATTTAAATTAATATTATCAACACCCTGAGCATCCGAATCAATTGACAATATAGCCTTTGCAACCTGAGATTCATCTACTGTTTTCAACTTGAATATCGCATTACCAAATCGATTAGATTCAAAATATGAAAATTCTGACACTGGTACAAAATCAGGACACGGCAGAGTCAAAAAATAATTATTTATCAAATCAGGATCACTAAGATGAGGGGGCAATTTGTCAGTATTCATAGTATCGTCTAGAATGTTAGATTTAAGGTTCTTCCATAGTCTTTTCGAGTCTTTAGTACAAGAATTAATCTTTTGTTTAAAATATGCCCGTTTTTCACTGTCCATTGTAATCTCTACTTGTTTTTTCAGAGTTTTGTAGTATTCTTTATCTTTATCGAGGTGCGATGATCGGTACTTTTCTAATGCTTTATTTTTAAAATGAATAAGAACTTTAGTATTTTCTGAAATCCAAGGCATGGGTTTTTGTTTGATACATACCGTTCTTAGGGGCGCATGCCTATCGCAAATATCTAGAATATAAGTATTGAGTAACGCCACCATATCATTAACAGAAGTTTTGTTTAGCATATTCTGCCAATCATATAATTGTATTTCCGCGTCGACGGCAGCGAGATCAACGGACCTCATAGGTCTACATTGTATGCATGTCGGCTTGAATTTTTCTTTTTTTATATTAAATGTTGTATGTATCATAGAATGGCCGATCAATCCCGTGACACCACAGACTGTGACACTATTTACAGCAGCGTCTGGACAAACAAGGTCAATTAAAGTATTATTATGATGGGTGAAGTGCGTAGGCTTGTTTACCACTTGACGCAGACCTGCACATTGTAAAAAGGTATCGAACTTACGATAACTACTGCTGTTAGTATCTAGTTGATTTATATTAAAATCTCCTAACAGAATAACCTTATCAAAATGCGTCAGTGAGCACAACGACTCCGTGATGGCATCCAAAAAATCGTCAACAAGCTGCCACTGCGGGCGATAAGCCGTTCCAATAACTAGTCTCAGCCCATTGACTGTTACACGAAGCCACCACTGTTCGACGGGGGACTCGGGGTGCTGCAATGTTCTGGCTGTGATGCCATTTCTTATGTAATAGGCCAGACCACCTCCGCGGCCACGAAGGATATCTTTTGATCGAGGGAGCATTTTAAATTTATATGAAGGAATTTTTGGTGCTAGATTTTCACAACCATGCTTTAGCCAAGATTCATTAATTGTAAGTACATCAGGTTTATATTGTAAAACCGCCTGAACAAATTCATCACCACAGGTGTTTAATGATTGAGCGTTATATAAACTAACAGTAAATAAACAATTATTAGCAATCATTTTAAATAATATTTTGATATGTTTTCATATAAATCACTCTTTTGCTCACCAATAGTAGAAAATGAATAGGAATAGGCGATTAGTGTATTATTAAAGTTTAAAAACCGAAGGGATATCACGTTTAGCACATCAGTTAAACATAGTTTTTTAAAGATTATATATTTATAAAATATTAAATAGAAGTTATCGTGTGTTTGTAATAATAAAATACTGATAATACAAGTAATTAAAATATCAACTAAATATTTTATCTTTGTTAGTTTAAAATATAATGTGTTGTAATATAACTTACTTACTTTTTTACAATACCAGAATTCATTACACAGCAAAATTTTTGAATTTGAGCTATAAAATATTAAAACTACGTAATACAAGTTTATCTCAAAGTTACAAGCACGCGTAATAGTTAACACTGCCAATTCAGGCGTCTCAAAAAATACAATAATATTATAAATGAATCCTAGTAAGACAGTGTAAATGATTCGTTGTTTATTAGGAACGAAACGTATTCAATGTCTCTTTGAGTTCGTTTCGAATACAGTCTAAATCACTGATTGAGCTGATACGGTAGATACGGCTATTCTCGGTTTTTCTAATTAAGATTTGTCCATATCTTTTCCAAGTAAATTTGAAGTTACATTCCTTTGCAAATGATCGTGTCATGCCAAATAGGCGGCGATCGGAGGGTATCATGTGCTCGTTCACATAAAACGACCGCGCAGGTCCGGGTATACCAATCAGATCAGTGGTAAGATTTCGACGCACACGCGCTGCTCGTACCAAGGCTTCTCGAGGTGCTCGTCTAGTTAGCCTTAACACAATGGGGCGCGGACGAACCTCACTCCCTGACTCCTCTGGCTGTCGGCGGCCCACTCGAGAAACGTGAACTACATCCCTCGAGTCCAATTCTACGTTTAACACTGTAGATATCACGCCAACCATGTGGTCAAGATTTTCACCTTTTTGTTCGGGCACTCCAGTGATTTCAACGTCGTTTAGAACTTGTGATCGATCCCGCTGGATAATTTCAGAGCGCAGCTGCTTCACCTCATTTCTCAGAACTTCAACTTCAGCCTCATAATTTTCCAGTCGTTCTAGCTTAATCTTTATGTCCGATAGCTCAGTTCTGAATCCGCACATTTCCTCACGGCACAAACGCATTGAGTCATTCAACGCTTTAATACCCGAATTCAGTTCACTAAACATATTTTTGAATCGATGCATTGATTGAGCTAATATTGAGTCTTCCTCCATA
Source organism: Bedellia somnulentella (assembly GCA_963576735.1). Lineage (NCBI taxonomy): Eukaryota > Metazoa > Arthropoda > Insecta > Lepidoptera > Bedelliidae > Bedellia > Bedellia somnulentella. The sequence continues at coordinate 12,608,668 of OY755194.1, forward strand.
GATTGCGGGATAGGAACCGATTCACCATTATCATTAAAAGAAGAAGACTGTAAGCAATATACTGAAGTATCGATATGATATCGTGTAGTGCCGGCTTAGAATGTCGCTACCCCTTTTTACCCACGGGTGTCGTAAAAGGCGACTAAGGGTTTTGGGGCTTTTTATTGGATTTTTGGGCGATGCGGTTGGAGACCCATCACCAAAAACCTTTATTTTACGATCTTTTCCCCACTCAACTTCCAAAAGTGGCTGAGGAATTTATAGTTCCTTAGCTCTGGCTACCCCTTCTAGGGAATTATAGCCGTGAGTATATGTATGTATGTATGTATCGATATGACTGCGCATACGATTATTGGTATTCACATTTGATTTTAACTCGTCGTGCACGAATTCATCACACGACATCATAGACATATTCATGTTTGTCCCCGCTGCCAACCCCCGGCGCACCGGAGTATCATCATTAGTAGCGCGCGAGGCGGGGTAATTGCAAGTTGGGCACAGCCAATTTTTTTTTAATTCGTTTTGATGTGCACTAAAATAAGCCGTTGTGATATTGAGGCATAAATAGTGGTACAAACCATGACATTTTGTACAAGCTAGGGACTCGGCGAGGTATTTGACGGATCCGTTGCATGACATACACTTCATTATTAAAGTTTAAAAGTAGTCGGTTTAAATTTGTGATAATAAGTTTATGTGGGTAGGATAAAAATATCATACAATACCAAGTTGTCGCATGAAAAAAGAACGTCACTCGTATCGTAACAATATCGGTCACTGACCTGTACGATCGGTTGTCTTCGGCTGTGAATCGTGAATTGTCGGCACCTGCGTAGTCGCTGTATCGCGCGTCAAGGTTGCTTCGTGACGTAACACGCCGCTTGAAGTCAATGACCTTTTTGGTTCGTATCACTTCGGTATACTTCGATTATCTCCGGTGTGGTTCGTTCTTAACAACTCGATGTGTCGTGGGTCAGTTTCACAAAATAATTTAGGGAATAAATCGGATTTTTCCTTAATATTCGTAAAGTGATTTAAAATCTGGTTTCACTATGTTAGGGCTATTTGTTTTAGCTTTCAAACGATATGAAATAATATCCAAAAAGTTAAATAAAAACTATTATTTACTAAATAAATCTACGGAGTGAAAAGATATACGTGTGGCTTTAAGTAAGAACAGCGGTCGAAAAAGATATAGAAAGATAAGAGGCATTTGATGACGAATCCACCCATTCTCAGTCCATACTCACTTTCACGAAACTCTATCAGACAGTCATCCATGAACAAATTGAAGAGCCACGGAGAAGCTACACATCCCTGTCGGACACCTCTAGAGATACCGAACCAGTCTGTGTTTTCCCCATTTATTCTTACACATGCACTAGAATCCTCATAGAGTGATACCAATGCACGTATAAGTTGGCTCCCCAAGCCGAACTTGGATAACACCTCCCACAAATACTTCCTTACCACCCTATCATACGCCTTCTCTAAATCTATGAAGGAGCAATACACCTTTCGATTCTTGGCTAAGAACTTTTCAGTGATGCTCCTTAAAGAGAAGATTTGATCCATACATCCCATTCCCTTTCTAAATCCTGCTTGCACATCCCAAAATTTGTCATCTGTTTCATTCATCACTCTTTCAATCAATACCTTTGCATACAATTTACCGACAACACTGAGTAGGCTGATTCCGCGGTAGTTTTTAGCTTCCTGGTGTGACCCTTTTCCTTTATATAAGGGCACAATTACTGCCCTGCACCAATCTCGTGGTACTTTACCACTCGACCAACACTTTTGAAAAAGGAAGTACAGCCAGGAAGCCACCAACCCTTTACCAGCCCTCAGCATTTCGATACTTATCCTATCATACCCTGCCGCTTTCCCTACTTTCATACTTTTCAATGCTTTTATTACTTCTTCCATACTAATCTCACTGTCACTACTGTCACCCATTGCCTCATTCCAGTCAACATTGCTGCCCATTGGCGAAGAAATAGGTGGATCCTCTTTTTCAAACAGTCCCTCAAAATAGTTCTTCCATACTCGTCTTATGCTACTTTCATCCGTCGCCAATTCACCCTGTTCATCTCTCACTACATTCACTCTCGTGTTTTGGGAAACTCCCTTTTCTTTCCGGATATATTTCCAGAATAACTTTTGGTTATCCCGGAAATTATCAGGAAGTTTCCTCTCACACCACTCTTGCAGATCTCGCTTTTTCTTTTCTATTTTCTTCTTTACCTCATTCTTAACTCTCTTATATTCATCTTCACTTTTCTGCACTACATCGTCAGTTACACTCGCATCCATTCGTTTACTAGCTTTAATCGCTAGTAAATCCAACCAAGCTTTCTTCTTATCTTCAACTGCCTCTTTCACATCTTTATCCCACCAACTTGTTGGTGGTCTATTTGTCCTCTTACTCAATCCACACACTTCCGTCGCACATTCAACCATTGACGATTTGAGGGTTGGGGTGTACCAAAGGGGGCACTATGGGAACGGGACTTAGAAAATTTTCCTCAAAAAAAGTTTTTTTTAAAACATTCGTTTTTTTGCGTTTTTGATCATTGAGGTCGACAGAGGGTATAAAAATAAGCAAATTAGATGCCTTGGGCTTTTCCTCTATCTCAAGTAGTTTTAGAGATATGGGCCTCCAAAGTTTCCTCAAATGTATGGTCAAAAGACTTAGAAAATTTTCGTAATATGGCTAGCAGGTATAGCGAAGGGGGCGCAGGACTTAGAAAATTTTCCTCAAAAAAAGTTTTTTTTTAAAACATTCGTTTTTTGCGTTTTTGATCATTGGGGTCGACAGAGGGTATTAAAATAAGCAAATTAGATGCCTTGGGCTTTTCCTCTATCTCAAGTAGTTTTAGAGATATGGGCCTCCAAAGTTTCCTCAAATATATGGTCAAAAGACTTAGAAAAAATATTGAAAAAAAAAAACCCTTTTTCTTAGCTTATCTTGTAGGGAATGATAAAAGAAGCAAATAAGCTCCCTTGAGAACATTCTCTCCGAAGCTCCGTTTTCGAGATATCGCCGTTCAAAGGTATCGTAACGATGCATGTCTGTTTGTATGTATACTTGCTCGCTTGTTTGCATGTCGGGGGGTGCAGGGGGGCAGAGCCCCCCTGCTTGGGGGGGTCGGGGGGCGAAAGCCCCCTGCAGACAAAGAAAAGTTAGGTGGTCACATTTAATTAGGTTAGGTTAGGTTAGATTATGTATAAAACGAGCGAGCGTAGCGCAGCGGAGCGAGCCCTAAATGCCTGATGCATGCCTATATGCTTACTTACTTTATAGAATTGCTTAGAATGAGATTTCTTTGAGGAAAATTTTCTAAGTCTTTTGACCATACATTTGAGGAAACTTTGGAGGCCCATATCTCTAAAACTACTTGAGTTAGAGGAAAAGCCCAAGGCATCTAATTTGCTTATTTTAATACCCTCTGTCGACCCCAATGATCAAAAACGCAAAAAACATATGTTTAAAAAAAAATTTTTTTTGAAGAAAATTTTCTAAGTCTTTTTACCATAGTGCCCCCTTCGGTACACCTCGACCGATTTGAGCATATCCCATGCTTCTTCTATTTCCAATTCATCCTTCATCTCCACGCAACGTAGTCTCTTGTCCAGTTTCTTCATGTATTCATCTCTAATGTTTACATCCTCTTCCAATTTCTCCAGTTTTATTCTCGCAAATTCAGTTGTTGACACTTTGGACCTGTGACGCCAACGCGTGCACAGTCCCCTCAATCGTGATATCACGAGGAAGTGATCTGTGCCAACGTTAATGCCCCTATAGACTCTGGTGTCAACAACCTTTGCTCTTAGCCTTTCATCCACTATCACAAAATCTATCATACTTCTCTCGCTTCCCCTCTGTCTAGTATACATATGGATATCTTTGTGTTCAAACAACGTGTTCGTAACACAAAGATTCCTCCCCAAACATACATCAATCACTTTCTCCCCATTCTCGTTCACTCTTTTATCACCAAACTTTCCTAAAACTCTTTCACAACCGTTGCGTGACACCCCAACCCAACCATTAAAATCTCCTAACATAACAATTCTCTCATTCTGATCACACCCATTCGCAACATCGTCTAACAAATTCCAAAACTCCTCCCTCTCGGAAAATGGTTTGGACATGTCCGGAGCATACACGCAAATTATGCGCATCCGGACAAGCCCTACCTTCACCTTTATCCATAGGAGCCTTGGACTCACACATGCATAATCTTTCATGCACTTAGCCATCCTTTCAGATATTAGAAGTCCCACGCCTTGGCAGGCTCTGTCACTCTCGGCAACTCCCGACCAGATAGCAGTAAATGGGCCAAGTTGTAAAACCTCTTTTTCCTTGCGCTTCGTTTCATTCACACACAGAAAATCTAGGTTTCTTTCTTCCATAATCAAACATACTTCATCTAATTTTTCATGCATCCCTCCACACACATTCATCGTACCAAAGCGGGTCTCTTCAGCCCACTTTTCGCCCCGCGAGGAACCACGGCGTGACAGTGTTTAATTTTTGTTCTGAAACACATTTGGACCCCACGAAAAGCAAGGGAAATAAACTGTCCGCCTAGCCAGAGCCCCGCTTGACTAGGTAAGGTTATTTAGTACCCGGAGTGCACCAGGCTCCGGGACGGCGGCACGCTAGCGACCAGGCTCACCCCTGGCCACGCATTCCTCGGCGCGGCAGACCTTGGATTGGTGTAAGGGCGAAGATGGAAAAGCCCTGTTCCCTTAGTCGACTCCTACGAAACACCCACGGGAAGAGATGGGGTAGTGCTATTCTATGCCGACACTACACAGCCTTAGGCTTATTATAGAGCTATTTAAAATTGTATTGTTATATGCCGTGCCGTGTAGTGCCGGCTTAGAATGTCACTACCCCTTTCTACCCACGGGTACCCCTTTCTACCTAAGAGGCGACTAAGGGTATGGGGCTTTTTAAGCGGTTTTTGGGCGATGCGGTTGAAAACCCATCACTAACGATACTTAATTTCTACCATCTTGTCCCCATCAACTACCAAATGTGGCTGAGGAGTTTCCAGCTCCAAGCTCTGGCTACCCATGTTGCTTAATGAATAAAAGAAAATTTGTGTAAGAGATTATATTGATGACGTTATCACGCTATATCTATCGCTCAGTGGGTAGAACACCGCTTATCGTGCAGACGACTAGTGTTCTAATCCCGGGTCGGGCCTTCACTAATTTGTCTTTTCTAAAGACATATGTACATACATACATACATATACTCACGGCTATAAATCCCTAGAAGGGGTAGCCAGAGCTAAGGAGTTAGAAACTCCTCAGCCACTTATGGAAAGTTAAGTGGGGAAAAGATAGCAAAATAAAGGTTGTTGGTGATGGGCCTCCAACCTCATCGCCCAAAAATCCCTTAAAAGCCGCAATACCGTTAGTCGCCTTTTACGTACACCCACCGGAAGAAATGGGGTAGTGCTATTCTAAGCCGACAGCTGAGTCATCTGACAGTATATACACTGTCAAAGCAAAACGTGTGTACTCTGAACATCAGGTGACAATGTCACGTGATGTTCACAAGTATTAGTACCTTTGCCAACCCCTTCGGGGATATTCGTGTTAAAGATTTGAGTTGAGTTGAGATTATATAAGACCATGAATTAAAACGAAGAGAGGTTTAGTACGCTCATAAAATATTGAAATCGATAGCCTCTATCTAATCTAACGGAAATATGGGCGCGAGTAAATGTTAAAAACTTCTTTTCCCTATGAGACCTCCTCCCGTGAGTATCGCACGAGACGAAGTCAAGAATATCTGTGTCTTTCAGTGATTTTGATGTGACAATTTAATTTTTAATTACGATCCTTTATTTCATCATCAGACTGATGTGTGTGATTTGTGATAATTAATTTACACGTACCAATTACTAATTACTGAATTAGCGGTAATTTTGATTTTATAAAGGGTAGCCAGGGCTTCGGAATAACATTTCGTCATCCATTTACGGAAAAGTAGTACAAATAAAGTATGGCCATGAGGTTTCAGCCCCATGGCCCCAACAAACGCTTAGAGCCCCTACTCTCAGTAACGCCACCCGCGGAAAGAAATGGAGTAGTGCTTTTCTAAGCCAGCACTTAGGCACCGTATGAAAGGGCAGTTATGCCACTTCCAAAAGAGACTGATAACTCTGCTTTTGCTGTGCCTTGTTACTTTGCCAAATAAATGTCTTTTACTCTTTAATATTAATATTAATAAATTTCTTCGCTTAATTCCGCTAAATAATACCTGCAGTTAGTAGACAGTTCGGCAGCTGACCCCGAACTGTCTACTAACTGCTCGTCAATGACTCGTGTTGAGTCGAAACGCGTCGCATGTTTGTGGTTGCCTGTGGTTTTCATAGCGGGTGTGTGTGTGGTGCATTGTCTGCTTTTCGATTTCTTGTAAGTGGAAGGGCGGGCGGTGCACAGTGCATGTTGCATGAAGACTGCAGGTATTATTTAGCGGAATTAAGCGAAGAAATTTATTAATATTAATATTGCTATGGATTTCCCCAAAGTAACGCCTGATTCAATCCAATATTTTACTCTTTACTCTTTATAACGGTTAGTTCTGAAGCTATGGGTACCTTTTCGGATTATAGTTATATGAATGCATGTAGGTTTTTAATAGACATATATGAGTAATACAATTAAATGGTTGACGTCAATCATGAATTCCCAAGCGGCTTATCACTACCGACATTAAAGCTGTGACATCACATAGATACGATCAATTTAAATTAACACGTTCTTGATAATAATGAATGACAAACAAACTTAGTTTCATATTGCATGTTCTGAGTGCTGGCACTGCTCAACTCAAAAGTTCACGCCGTATTTCGATAAAACGTTGGCAGAGGTAGTAACACTTCCGAACACAACGTAACATTAGTTTTGCCGTGTAGTGTCGGCTTAGAATAGCACTACCCCATTTCTTCCGGTGGGTGTACGTAAGAGGCGACTAACGGTATTGGGGCTATAAGGGATTTTTGGGCGATGCGGTTGGAGACCCATCACCAAAAACCTTTATTTTACCATCTTTTCCCCACTCAACTTTCCGAAAGTGGCTGAGGAATTTCTAATTCCTTAGCTCTGGCTACCCCTTCTAGGGATTTATAGCCGTAAGTATATGTATGTATGTATGTAATGTAGTTTTACCAGGTGCTCAGAGTGACCACTTTTCGCTTGGACAGTGCACTAACGTAATAGGCAATTTTTGTTGTTGTTTGCTGTTAAACAGAGAGCTATCATTTATTGAATAAGATATTTGGTAACAAGATGAGAAAACATATTTAACATTAAGTGACATTTCCATGCTTGCATGTTAAGAAAAACAAGAGTTTAGATTCTACAATGAAACTATAAAATATTTTTTGTAAATATTCTTCAATTTAAAAAAGGGTGACAACACATTTAGACTTGGTATATTGGTGCGATGCCAACAACTAAGCTGCAGAATTGACTATCAGTATTGTGTATCTACACGAGTATGATTTGGCAATGTACTACTACATACATACACTTTATCACTGCTACACTCACATGAAGAGTGACTGAAAACTTAGAGACATAAGATCTTATACCACTTTGACAAAAAAGGAAAATTTGACTGGCTATGTATTATTGATTTACTGTATAATATAATTCTACAGTTATAACAAGATACTAGGTTATTATAGTTTGAGACATGTTAGTGTCAGGTTAAAATAGCACTGAAATATTTCATTCCATGGGTGTTGTACGAGGCAACTTAGGATACTGTGGCTTTTTAAGCGATTGTTTCTTGTGGTTGGAGACCCATCACATAAAATCTTTACAATCTTTTCCCTGATCAACTTTTAAAAATGGCTGAGAAATTGATATCTTATTCTGAAGCTGTTAAAAGCTTTTTTGGATTCATAGTTGTGCGAGTATTTGTTCAGTTTATTGTATCTATCCTCAAAAGTTTGAAAGCACTCATAAGTTAATACAAGTAGCATTTTTTTAGTGTCCTCACCAACCAGCTTCTTTTAGAATAAACCATGTTCTGTGGTGCGGTGGGAGGCAGATAGTTATACATGAGGTGATTTGCAAATAGGTTTGCGACAAATTGCCCATTCATTAGATATTCTATTCTAAGTATCCACTTTTACCTAAGTAATTTACATGTTTAATTCAATTTAAAAAATACATACTAAAACAAAATGTATTTGTAGCACCAGAAAGTTTTACTTTTGCCAATAGTCCACAATTTCATTGATTTTAATTAATTATCTTTGAAGATTCATTATAAATTCAGACAAAATAAGAACTCAGTCAATGATAACACGACTCTCCAAACTTATCAAGTGTGATATCATCAGGTTTGTTTGATTTCACAGATTACATTAAACCTTATTTGTTTTACAGTTTCGGAATTTGTATACCATAACAAGTGACTCAGTCTAACAATTAAATTTAACTTTTGAAACATACATACAATAGTCAAGTGATTAGTTCTCATCAGAATAGGCAGAGTCTGTCAATGACTACTTTTAATGAAAACATTTATTTCTTATAACAGTAACAGCCTATACAGCTTAATAAGAAATGCATTTTCAGTTCATAATTGGATTTCAAAAACACTATGATTTAAACTATTATTACCATCTTTTCCCCAATCAACTTCCAAAAGTGGCTGAGGAATTTCTCATTCCAAAGCTCTGGCTACCCCGTGAAGGGATTTATAGCCGTGAGTATATGTATGTATGTAAATTGGATGGATCATTGGATGATGCTATTTTGTACTTATGGCCCATTTAAAAGTATATAAACTAATCTGTGGGATTAATTTGAAACTGATCACTATTGTAATTCCAATAGAGTAACAAATAAACATTGCTTTAATAGATATGACAAGATTTGTTTGTTATTCACCTGTACATGAGAAGCTTAACAGCTAATGTTACATAAAAATATCATCACCCTACCTGATCATCATCATCATCGTCGTGCCCATGTTTGTGACGGAAGTGAGACCATTCATCATCATCATCATGATCATGAAACCACATTATCACTATTTTTATAACTGTAAACACTACACGCCCGTTTCGCGTCGAAAGATAAATGTTACTGACATCTAACACAGACTTACGTTGTCATATTAGCCAAGCGTGGGTGAGTCATAGTGGTACTGGGTTTTGCCCCCAGATTCTGACTTTCCCTACGTCTCAATGGACTCGTGTGACATCATACTACGGTCGAGCGAAACCACCCACTCGATAATTATAAACAAACCGGTTTTATCACTATGTTTTGATTAAATTTTAATTGATGTATATCACTTACCCATTCAAATTTATAAAATAAATCACTTTTCACTTTCAATACTGTATTTTATATAGAGAATTATTTTTACGATTATGTTTTCTCTACAAAATATTACTTTATACCTTATTAATAGCTTTTATAGCTTAAAACTTCAGTTCAGAATGAGAATGAGAACTATAAAATTATTTTTTCTTCTTATCTTTTACTTGTTTTTGTTGGGCATTAAAATATGCACATTCTGCCAGTGTCATATAAATAAATGAACTTACGGTTAAGCGACAGAATAGTAGTGTATGTTCTTCGGCTTGTACTTATGTTGAGTGCCCTGCTTATAGAATTACGAAAATCTAAATCCATCCCCACATTCAGGGAAATGGTAAAAAAATTACCTCACTTGTATATCGTAAAGCTTTTGCAGCGTACGTCTATTTCATAATGATGATTTCTATACGTCTTCTATCGTTAACCGTTGACTGAACTTACCATACAATGGCCATGTCCTTACTATCATGTACGTATATTCAATAATGTGATTTCTATATAATATACCTTTATATTTTGATGTCTAATAAAGAGTTCTGATACATTCTGTATTAAGTAACTAGCTTCCACCCGCGTGACTTTCGGATTTGTTTTATGTACGGCGTTACCCAGGTGGTCCCATTATCTTGTCAGGATCTGATAATAGGATCCTGGTAAAATCGAAGGGACTTCTGAAAATAATGTGACAATTTCAGTATTTGTCTGTTTTAAAAATATGAGGTGAGGCATATGTTGAAGTGACCCATAACAAAACCATCCTCGTAACTTCTCAAAACTGACTATGTTTTCTTATTACTCCGAGGTCAGTGTACTGACATGAACTTCATAAAGTGTGCAATAAGTCGAGTGCTGCAGGGCGGAGGGCATGGATTCGTTACTTACTTACTTACTTACTTATACTCACGCCCATTGTTCCCATTGGGGTAGGCAGAGACTATCGATCGCCACTTTGTACGATCCTGACAAACCTCTCTAGCTTCGTTTACATCCATCAATCTTTTCATACATGCTCTTTTATTCTTCATACTTCGGACGCCAGCCTTTTTGAGCACACTCTCAATTTGGTCCAAGTGTGTTCTCCGTGGTCGTCCTCTACTCACATTACCTTCCACGTTGGCTCTATAGATCTCTTTCACCAATTTACTGTCATTCATCCTCTCTATGTGCCCAAACCACCTTAACATTCCTTTCTCTATCTTGCACACTACGTCATCTTTCACACCTAAACGTTCACGAATTACACTATTTCTCACTCTGTCGCACAACCTTACATTACATATACTTCTGAGGGATCTCATTTCCACTGCATTCACTCTACTTTCATGCCTCTTTTGCCATGCCCAACATTCACTACCATACATCAGCGTAGGAACCAGTACAGCATTGTGAACTGCCATTCGCGCCTTTTCAGACAGGAACTGGCTCGACATTAGACTGTTTATGGCTCCATTTACCGCATTTCCCTTTTTTACTCTCCTTTCAATATCTTCCTCGCATTTTCCGTCCCTTGTAAACAAACTTCCCAGATATACAAACTCTTTCACTTGTTCCACTTTCTTGCCACCTATTGTAATCTCACATTCTGTCATACTTTCCTCTCTCTGGAAAACCATTGTCTTGGTTTTGTCCACATTCACTCGCATGCCCTTTCTTTCAAAAGACTTACACGCAATATTCACCATCTCTTGCAACTCATTTACCGTTGATGCAAGTAATACTTGATCGTCAGCGTATAAGAGGCATTTAATGATGAATCCTTCCATTCTCAGACCATAATCACTTTCGCGTAGTTCTTTCAAACAGTCATCCATGAACAGATTGAAAAGCCACGGAGAAGCTACACAACCCTGACGTACACCCCTAGAGATTTCAAACCAGTCCGTGTTTTCTCCGTTTATTCTTACACATGCACTGGAACCCTCATAGAGTGACTCCAATGCACGTATAAGTTGGCTCCCCAAACCGAACTTAGACAACACCTCCCACAAATTCTTTCTTACTACCCTATCATACGCCTTCTCCAGATCAATGAAGGTGCAATACACTTTTTGGTTCTTTGCTAAGAATTTTTCTGTGATGCACCTTAAGGAGAAGATTTGATCCATACATCCCATTCCCTTTCTAAACCCTGCTTGCACATCCCAGATTTTCTCATCAGTTTCTTTCATCACTCTTTCAATCAATACCTTAGCATACAATTTACCGACAACACTAAGTAGGCTAATACCACGGTAGTTTTTTGCTACCTGGCGTGACCCTTTCCCTTTATATAGGGGCACTATCACCGCTCTGCACCAATCATTTGGTACTTTGCCAAGTGCCCAACACTTTCGAAAAAGGAAGAACAGCCAAGAAGCCACTAACCCTTTACCAGCCCTTAGCATTTCGATATTAACTCTATCATACCCTGCCGCTTTCCCTAATTTCATACATTTCATCGCTTTTACAATTTCTTCCATACTTATCACACTTTCACACATATCACCCAGCACTTCGTTACAATTAATATTAATATCAATTGCTGAAGTAGTGGGGTCATCCTCTTTTTCAAAGAGACCCTCGAAATAATCCTTCCATACCCTTTTTATTCTAATTCCATCAGTCATTAATTCACCTTTTTCATCCTTCATTACATTTGTACTGGTGTTTTGTGAAACTCCCCTTTCACGTCTGATATATTTCCAAAACAATCAAAAATTGGAGAGTTTCTTTTCACTCCATTCTTTCAGATCTCGCTTTTTCTGCTCTATTTTATTCTTAACCATTCTCTTTATTCTCTTATATTCATCTTCAAATCTCTCAACTTCATCATCATTTATACACACATTCATCCGTTTACTAGCTTTGATTGCTAGTAAATCGAGCCAAGCTTTCTTCTTTTCATTCACTGCATCTTTCACATTTTTATCCCACCAACTAGCTGATGGTCTAATTTTCCTTTTGTTCACTCCACAAACTTCCGTCGCACATTCAACTAACGTAGATTTGAGCACACTCCATACATCTTCAATTTCCATTTCATCCGTCATTTCTACGCAACTCAGTCTTTCATCCAATTTCTTAACATATTCATCTCCTATTTTTTCATCTTCTACTAAATTTTCTACTCTTATTCTCGAAGGTTCAGTAGTTGGCACTCTAGTCCTATGACGCCACCGTTTGAACAGACCCCTTACTCGTGACACGACGAGGAAATGGTCTGTTCCCACGTTGACACCTCTATAGACTCTAGTGTCAACCACTTTTGATTTCAGTCTTTCATCCACAATCACAAAATCTATCATACTTCTCTCGCTACCTCGTTGCCTTGTATACATGTGGATATCTTTGTGTTTAAACAATGTGTTAGTAACACAAAGATCCCTCTCCAAACATACTTCAATCAATTTTTCCCCATTTTCATTCACTCTCTGATCCCCATATTTTCCTAATACTCGTTCACATCCGTTGCGTTTCACACCAACCCAACCATTAAAATCCCCTAACATAATTATCCTTTCATTCAAATCACACCCATTCACTACATCACCTAATAAATTCCAAAACTCTTCCCTCTGAGTTAGTGCTTTCGACATATCCGGCGCATAGACGCATATTATGCGTAACCGGGTCAAACCCACTTTCAACTTAACCCAGAGGAGCCTTGGACTCACACACTCATGCTCTGACATACATTGAACCATCCTTTCAGACATAAGAAGTCCCACTCCTTGGCAAGCTCTGATATTAGGGTCGACCCCCGACCAGATGGCAGTAATTGATCCAAGTTGCGAGACCACTTTTCCCTTACACTTCGTCTCATTTACACACAGCAAATCTAAATTCTTTTCTTTCATTACCAGGCATACTTCATCTAACTTTTCTTGCATTCCTCCGCAAAAATTCATCGTACTAAAGCGGGTCTCTCCAGCCCACTTTTCGCCCAATGAGAATCTATGACGTGATAAGTGGCGAGCTTTATCGCCGTCTCCGTGTTGATTTTTATTTAAACACATGTGATTCCCACGAGTAGCTAGGGAAGCATTCTGTCCACTTTGTCAGAGCCCCGCTTGACAAAGCAAGGTTATTTAGTGCCCGGAGTTCACCAGGCTCCGGGACGTTGGCACGCTAGAGACCAGGCTCACCCCTGGCCACGCATCTATCAGCACGGCAGACCTTAGATTGGTGTAAGGGCGAAGATGATAGAAGCCCTGAAGTCCCTTAGTCGACTCTTACGAAACACCCACGGGAAGAGATGGGGTAGTGCTATTCTATGCCGGCACTACACAGCACTTCTAACTAGTTACTTCTAACGACGATATCTTAATTGCTATTCATCTGGTCGAGTTCAGGTAAAAGGCAATTTTAATCTGCATTAAATAAATACCTAGGCTAAATAACATATACAATTTGGTAAGAATTAATATGGAAATAAAGTTAGAAAAATAAAGCTTAAACGAACTTACGAAATAATGTTTTAAATTTCTTCATGATTAAATTTGAACTTCATAGTTGTTAGTGTATGGCATTCTTATAGAGTTTGAATTCTCTAATACATTACTTACCTGTAAATGTCTTTGCTAGTTATAGGCGTTCACGTGGAAAGTCCCATTAGGCGAGATTTTTGCAATCTATTTAACATTTATCAATACATACATACTCACGGCTATAAATCCCTAGAAGGGGTACCCAGAGCTAAGGAAATCCTCAGCCACTTTTGGAAGTTGCGTGGGGAAAAGATGGTAAAATAAATGTTGTTGGTGATGGGTCTCCAACCACATTGCCCAAAAATCCCTAAAAGCCCCAATACCATGAGTCACCTCTTACGTACACCAACCGGCGGAAATGGGGTAGTGTTATTCTAAGCCGACACTACACAGCGATTACTACTATTTATCAATGTTTCTGCTAATTTACTTACAAGCGTAATACTTAATTACCTAAACCGATAGGCGGTTTTCGAGATTACTCCGTTTGGACAGACAAAACGACATGGCAGGGGACTTCTCTTTAGAGCTTTTTGCCAATCATTTTATACATCTGCCTTGTGGGTCAAATATACGCAAAAAGCATACGGTGCCCTGCGGGTCCAATACAACAACGCGTACAGAGTAATGATGGGGTTGCCTCGGTACTGCAGTGCATCTGGGATGTTTGCGGAGGGTCGCGTTGATGATTTATCGCGATCATCCGCAAGCGTGTCGCGTCCATCATGCAGAGAACCTGGGACAGCTCCAACACGCTCTTGAGAGTATTGGCCAATAAGTTTGACGATCCCATGTATCGGCACTGGGTATATGTGCAGCGGCACACTAGAGCCACTTCTCTGGCTAGATTTGGCACCTTATGTAAATAGCTTTATTGTTAATATTTTAAATTTTACTTTTATTTATTAAATCTAAGCCTAACCAAACTAACATAATTTAAGTATCTCTATGTTTACTATGGACTAGTGGATCGTCCCAGCTTCGCACGGGTAGCGTTGTTTTTTAAATATCTGAGGTTTCTTTCTTTAGTCACTGCTCAAGCATTGTGAAATTCAGCGCAATGTTTTCAATTTATTAAATTTATAGCACTCCCTTAACAGTTTAGTTTGGTGATTTTGAATGCGCTTTAATGAACGGTTCAGTATTTCCGTTTAATAGCAAATTTTGGAATAAAACGCCATGAAGTATTTATAACAATCTAAAAAATAAATCATTACGTTATGTAGGATGCAACTACTGGCGCCATCTAGTATGTTATATGTAAATTAGTAAAGATTTGGTTTCGATCACGGGCGCGATGGCTTATTTTATGCATAATTTCGGTGTTTGTCTACCGATTTCTATGATTCTTTTTTTATTGAATAGGTAATAATGTTACCTTTTTTAAATTAGGGATGAGTGAGAGGTTTACAAACGTAAGAGTAAACAAATATAATCAGGATGTTCCGAACTGCTAAGCTATCAGGAATTACACGTGTTATTGTGAGTCAACCGTAAAAGATAGACATAAACTGTTTAGGATTTTTTTTTAGATAATTTTATGAAGAATATTTCCGGCACACATGATTTCTATGTAAGTTTAACCGTTTAGGCTGCACACGCGACGGAAGCTTAAAAAATGGAGTAACTTCTCCCGTTTTCCCCAAATTTCCCCTTTACTTCTCTGCTGAAAAGTATACAAAAACCTGCGCAGGAGTACGAAGAATAATTGTACCAAGTTTCGTTAAAATCCGTCGAGTAGTTTTTGTTTCCATAAGGAACATACAAACCGACAGACAGACAGACAGACAGACAGACAGACAGACAGACAGACAAAAATTTTACTGATTGCATTTTTGGCATCAGTATCGATCCCTAATCACCACCTGATAGTCATTTTGAAAATATATTTCATGTACAGAATTGACCTCTCTACAGATTTATTATAAGTATAGATTTACTTTATGAACCGAAATAAAGTTTTTATTATTATTGGGAATACTTTTAGTTGGACGACAGGCTAAGTTGCGTGAAGATGAAGGATGAATTGGAAATAGAAGAAGTATGGGATGTGCTCAAATCGTCAATGGTTGAATGTGCGACGGAAGTATGTGGATTGAGTAAAAGAACAAATAGACCACCAACAAGTTGGTGGGATAAAGATGTGAAAGAGGCAGTTGGAGATAAGAAGAAAGCTTGGTTAGATTTACTAGCGATTAAAGCTAGTAAACGAATGGATACGAGAGTAACAGATGATGTAGTGAAGATTAGTGAAGATGAATATAAGACAGTTAAGAATGAGGTTAAGAAGAAAATAGAAAAGAAAAAGCGTGATCTGATAGAATGGTGTGAGAGGAAACTCTCTGATAATTTCCGGAATAACCAAAAGTTGTTCTGGAAATATATCCGGAAAGAAAAGGGAGTTTCCCAAAACACGAGAGTGAATGTTGTGAGAGATGAACAGGGTGAATTGGCGACGGATGAAAGTAGCATAAGACGAGTATGGAATAACTATTATGAGGGACTCTTTGAAAAAGAGGATACATCCATTTCTTCGCCAATCGGCAGTAATGTTGATTGGAACGACTTTATGGGTGACTTTAGTGACAGTGAGATCATACATACATATACGTATACATACATATACTCACGCCATCAATTCCCACTGGGGTAGGCAGAGACTATCGATCGCCACTTCGTACGATCCTGACAAACCTCTCTAGCTTCGTTTACATCCATCAATCTTTTCATACATGCTCTTTTATTCTTCATACTTCGGACGCCAGCCTTCTTGATGACAGTGAGATCAGTATGGAAGAAATAATGAAAGCAATGAAAAGTATAAAACTAGGGAAAGCGGCAGGGTATGATAGGATAAGTATCGAAATGCTGAGGGCTGGTAAAGGGTTGGTGGCTTCCTGGCTGTACTTCCTTTTTCAAAAGTGTTGCACGAGTGGTAAAGTACCACGAGATTGGTGCAGTAATTGTGCCCTTACATAAAGGCAAAGGGTCACACCAGAAAGCTAAAAACTACCGCGGAATCAGCTTACTTAGTGTTGTCGGTAAATTGTATGCAAAGGTATTGATTGAAAGAGTGATGAATGAAACAGATGACAAAAATTTGGGATGTGCAAGCAGGATTTAGAAAGGGAATGGGATGTATGGATCAAATCTTCTCTTTAAGGAGCATCACTGAAAAGTTCTTAGCCAAGAATCGAAAGGTGTATTGCTCCTTCATAGATTTAAAGAAGGCGTATGATAAGGTGGTAAGGAAGTGTTTGTGGAAGGTGTTATCCAAGTTCGGCTTGGGGAGCCAACTTATACGTGCATTGGTATCACTCTATGAGGATTCTAGTGCATGTGTAAGAATAAACGGGGAAAACACAGACTGGTTCGGTATATCTAGGGGTGTCCGACAGCGATGTGTAGCTTCTCCGTGGCTCTTCAACTTGTTCATGGATGACTGTCTGATAGAGTTGCGTGAAAGTGATTATGGACTGAGAATAGGTGGATTCGTCATCAAATGCCTTTTATATGCTGATGATCAAGTGTTACTTGCATCGTCGGTTGAAGAGTTGCAAGAGATGATGAATATTGCATGTGCGTCGTTTGAAAGAAAAGGAATGAGAGTGAATGTGGATAAAATCAAAAACATGGTTTTCGAGAGAGAGGAGAATATGACTTAATGCGTGATTGATATCAATGGTAAGAAAGTGGAACAAGTGAAAGAGTTCGTATATCTAGGAAGTTTGTTTACTAGGGATGGAAAGTTTGATGAAGACATTGAAAGAAGAGTAAAAAAGGGTAATGCGGTAAATGGAGCACTGGATAGTCTCATGTCTAGTCAATCGGTTTCCGAAAAGGCCCGAATGGCTGTGCATGATGCTGTCCTCGTTCCTACGCTTATGTATGGCAGTGAATGTTGGGTGTGGCAGAAGAAGCATGAAAGCAGAGTGAATGCAGTAGAAATGAGATCCCTCAGAAAAGTTTGTAATGTAAGGTTATGTGATAGTATGAGGAATGATGTGATTCGTGAAAGGTGTGGTGTAAAAGATGATATTGTAAGAAAGATAGAAAAAGGAATGTTGAGATGGTTTGGGCACATAGAGAGGATGGATGACAGTAAAGTGGTGAAAGAGATCTATAGAGCCAATGTGGAAGGTAATGTTAGTAAAGGACGACCTCGAAGGACACATTTAGATCAAATAGAAAATGTGCTCAAAAAGGCAGGTGTCCGAAGTACGAAGAGTAAAAGAGCAAGTATGAAAAGATTGATGGATGTGAATGAAGCTAGAGAGGTTTGCCAGGATCGTACAAAGTGGCGATAGATAGTCTCTGCCTACCCCAATGAGAACTAACGGCGTGAGAATATGTATGTATGTATGTACTTTTAGTTCCTCGCCTCTCCCATGGCGAAACAGAAAATTTGAATTTTGAATGGGAGAGGCGGTACTCCCCGACAAGAGCACAGTCGGTCGGGGTCAGGGAGTCAGGTTCAAGAACCGACGGACGATCCGAGCCGTATCGAGCAGCACCGCTTTCTGCATTTGTGCTGGAACCGTCACGCCACAGAAATCCAACCGCCTCAAGTCAACCCATTCGCGGACAAAACAATTGGGATTATTTCTGTCGAAGTCACACTCCACATGTTGGTGATCTCGTGAGCAAGATCGAGATGTTTCCGACGCTTCTCGGTGTCAGCTTTCACGAGACCCTCGTCATGAGGGATAGTGACATCCACTAGAAATACCCTCGACTGCGACCGATCCCATACCACGATATCAGGCTTATTCGCTAGAATAGTCCTGTCCGTGATAACGGATCGGTCCCAATAGATTTTGGCACGGGCGTTTTCTAGGATTGGCTCCGGCAGATACTTGTAATACGGCAGCCTCTGTTGCAAGAGTCCGTATTTTAGAGCGAGCTCCTGATGCAGGATTTTGGCAGCTTGGTTGTGTCTGTGCAAGTATTATTATTATTATTTATGATATGTAAATATGCTATGGAGCAAAAGAAACACAAATATGTATTGGTTCCCCTTTGAGATCATTTTGAGAGGTATATTTTTTAATGGCTTTCCCCATAACACATAAAAAGAAGCATGCTTATGATCTCTATTTTTTGATACCAATTTAACTACTTTGTACTATTCACAGCTGAATACACTACTATCCGCATTCTCATTACATTGATTTGGTTTTAACACTTTAATATCATTTACACATCGACAAACTAAATGGAATCTAACGCCTAGTTTCACTAGATATTTGAAATGAAACATAGAATGAATAAAAGAACATACTTAACAAATTCCAGGGCATAGAAATAAAAGCACGTAAAATAGTCTCATATTTTCATATAATTTAAGCTTACATACTAGGTATATGGAATAACATAATATGATTGTAAAATCACTGGAAAATATAAAAATAATAGTTATCGATAGAGAGCACATCTATTTGAGCATTGAAAAGAATTCTGCGCTTGATTGGCAGCAGTATGAGTACAAGTACATTGGCGTATATACACATTTCATTATTTGTACGTGCTAAAGTTAAGCTTATTTATATATTTTGAGGTGACAGCTGTCATTCATCAATCATCATGCATTTGTTGAGTTAATTAATTAATTGAGAATATAACTCCGCACTTGACATTGGCGAAATTATTGTGGCAACACGATAGAAGCCACGAAGAAAAATAGAATAGAATATAACATAAATCTCTAAAACATGATTTGCTTAGTAAAAACACATTGAAAGAAGCAGTAAATCAATGAGTTAGATCAAATTATATAATACAAATCATAACAAAGTGACAGAGAGAAAGTTTGTTAAAATAACATCTATAAGTTGAGCATTAACAGTTTTTTTCTTCCACCATATTTCAACCACAAAAAGAAAACATCGATAAATCGATTGGTAACATGGTCACATCCCTAAAAATGATACATGACAGCTGTCACAAAGCTCAATTTACATTCGATAAATCTGATAAATCGGTATCCGAAAATAAAAGATAAAAAGTTCGATTTTTGGGGCAGTAGTAACTAAAGTATAGCTTACGTAATTATAAAAAATATGTCATAATATTTGATCTCATTTCTAACCAAAATACTGTTCATAAAATACGATTTTTTCAAAAGACGAAAAACTCTAAATGATAAATTATATCAAATGTCACTTTTTGGAGAAGGGGCATCTTAATTATATCTTTACTTTAAACACCATTTTCTACTTAAATCTCTTTAAGCGAGCTTTTACCAGCGTCCTGCTTTTACAGGGAACATCCTTATTAAGAGTTCCAATAAATTGATCATTTATATTCGTACATGTTCGTTATATTATAGATAAAATATTTTTTGATAAATTATTTATAATAAATATTTATTCTCTACGAGCTTTTTAAACCGGTTTCATGTGTTTTACTTCGACAAAGAAATGTTTATAAAAATTTAATATATTTCGTTTTGTTCGTGAGTGTTGTTAGCCGGATAGAGGTAGTAAGATTAGTGCTGTGCCTAAAATCTACTTAGCTAGGGGTACTTTAACATGGCCTCTATTATTAAATGTGTTGTACCATTTGCTCAATTCCAGCAGTTGTAATTAACTGAACAATATATAAAAAAAAAACTATTGCACTCTTGGATAAAAATCCTACACATAAATATGGCTTGACCTTGTAATTCCAACATCACTACGACACAAAAAAAGGTCATACGTTTGTACATACATAAATCATACATCACTTATATGTAAAAAAAAATTCTTAAATAACTACAAATTAATACAAATTGCTAATACATAATAAAGGAAGAAAGTTTAATATTTGAGCAAAAACATAAACAGTTCAAATCAATCAGATCATTAGGGTTTCATTTAGAGCAAAAAATTGGAAATGTAAAACAGAACTTTATCGAAATAAATCTCAATATGAAATATAGTAAATTTAATCTAAACAATTTCAAACCTAAATATAACAGGAATGCAATTGTAGTAATATCAAATATTTGCTAGAAAACTTCAGATCTAATTATAAATATTTTACATTTTTAAGCAAACAGTAAAACTGTTTGTGCGTAAAAGCGTTTGCACGATTCTGTCATGATATTCAGATCCATTTACGGAGTACGTCGATGCATAAAAAAAACCAGTAAAGCAATAATTCCCAAAGTTGTTTACACCCAGAGGACGAGATTTTTTTATATATAAGTGTATTTATGTTAGTTATGAAATCGATTTTAAATAAAAATATACAATTTCTATAACATATTATATAAAAAACCCAATTTAACTTAAAATTGTATAGAATGTAAATAAATGATTTACATCCAAGAAAGGCACTATACCGTTTTACTTTCCTCCAAAAAATAGGAACAGTGTTAAAGTTAATGATACTCATACTTTAGTAATACTCCATCAAAATGTTGGAGGTTTTTTGTCAAAGAAAGATTTATTCGAAATTACTTTAACAGATTTGAATGTGGAGGTGGATGTTATTTGCCTGTCTGAGACATTTATAAAAAAAGGTAATGAGACGTTGATGCAGTTAAAAAATTACACATGCGTTGCATCTTTTTGTCGAAATAAAAATAGAGGGGGCGTTAGTATTTTGATATCTAAACAAATAAAAACAAAATTGATCTCTACTGTTAGAGACTTAAGTGAAGAATTTGTTTTTGAATGTTGTGGCGTAGAGCTACCGGATTATAACTGTATTATTATTTGTGTATACAGAACTCCTGCATCAGATATATCCCATTTTTTAATAAATTTGAATTACTTTTATATAGGATTCGTCTTTTAATAAATAAAAAGAAAATTATAATTACCGGTGATTTAAACATCGACACATTAAAGTTAACTAAATGGTCGACAGAACTTAAAAATGTAACACAACGCTATAATTTAATTATTCATACAAAAACTCCGACGCGTCGCAACGCTTGCATAGATCATCTAATAAGTAACATTACGAATGCAATTAGGAATTAGGTGAGAGATTTCATGACTATACATATCTCTTGAAGTTCAATAATTTAAAAGAAATTGTGAGAGGCTTAGGCATAAACAACTTTGAGAATCTCTGAATGTAATCATCGACAACTGCTTAAAAAAATAATGATTTAGTTCTCAATATTAATATAAACTAGTTAAAAATACTGATCTTAAAATAATAATGGTCCTACAAGCTTAAAATAATAAAAATAAAGTTTGTGGTTTCGGAGAATCGATAAAATATCGATATAATCGATATCTCGTCTCTCTCATTATCGATTCTCAAAAACATGAGATTACTAAGAAATATGTTGACTCAAATCAAAGTACACATCAAGGCCACTTAGACAAATTAGGTTCCATACGTATCTCAATTATGATGACGTCAAAACCTATATGAAACGCCAGTCACATCGACTAGTGTACTTGGATACTACTTATATTCTGTCTCAAATCAATAATATAAATCAGAACATTTGTTATGGCATCATATGCAACTTATACAAAGTAAAAGGTTTTTCTAAAAGGATGTCATCAATATTCGTATTTCATGTTTCGATATCTTAGTTACTACATATATACAATCGAAATGGCCAGAGCCGATTTTACGATCTCTAATAAATTCTGATTAATTTCTGACAATTTGCGCAACCAGTTCTCTCGTTACACTCATCTCGTGATTTTTAGGTAGCCGGAAAATTTTAAATCAACATCAACTTTGCAACTTGCGACACATCTCAAAAGATCCGTAACTAGAGTACGACAAGTTAGTTGTAGTCCAGTGCTAGTGGTCGGGACACTTGGTCTGGTCGTCGTGCAGGCGGCGCCACAGCTCGAGCTGCTCGTGCGGGCGCAGCATGTGCAGCGCGACGAGGCGGCGCAGTGCGCAGGCGCGGGGCGCGGCGCGGCGGTTCACGAACTCGTTGGCCGCCACGCGCGCCACGCCGCCCGCCGCCGCCGCCACGCCCGTCACCAGCACGTCCTCCAGCCGCAGCCAGCGCGACGCCAGCGAGCGGGACAGCAGGATCGGGATCGCGTCGCGCGAGACGAGGTAGGCGGGACCCGTCGCGAAGTCGGGGAAACGAGCGCCGGCGAACTGCGCCTTCGGAACGTAGTATTTAGCGTTGGGTTGACGGCGCGGCGCGGATTTACGAACTATCCGCCCCCACACCGTGCGCGTCGCGTTGACCCGCGCGGCCGCGAACTGCAACAACCGGTCCACGTTGACGAACATGTCGTCGTCCGTCTTTAGCAGGAACGGTGCGCGCGGACAGTACTGGAGCGTCCACTCGAGCGCCGATAACGTTTTTAGGGTCAGATTCGAGTAGGAGTCGATAAAACGTCCTCGAATCAGATCGCCATACAACTCGTCTTCCGCTTGCAAAGCTGCGCCGAGCGTCGCATTGTTCGGGTCGTGTTCTCCGAGCATAAAAGCCATTGCGATATCGCTTCTCGCGGCGGCGTTTCCCCAGGTCCGTCGAACCGCATGTCTCGCTATAGCATGTGACGGGGCGGAGGATATTAGTATAACTAGTTTCGTCCGTTTTCCAAGCGCGCGACAGCGATGAGCATGTGGCACGGAGTGTCCCGATACGAAATACTGTGAGACTAGTGGAACGGAGTCGTTTGATTTGCTCGGAGAAGCCGGAGGAGCTTGTGACGTCACGTTCTTCTTGGTCGTTATATCGTCGACGTGTACGGGCGCGGCGGTTTGGTTGTGTGTCTGTACGAGCGGTAGAGTGATCCCCCCGCCCCCCCGGCGCCCCCGCGTGGCCCCCGCCGCCGCCCCACCCGCCGCGGCCGCCCCACAGCAGCACGCACACGACGACGGCTGCCGCCGCACACAGCACGCGGCCGCGCATCGCATCACGTCACGACATCACCCACGCTGGAATAGAATAGAATAACTTTATTGCAAATCAAACACAAATTTACAAAAATTATAATATGATCAAACAGTTTACAGTGGTCTTATCGCTAAAAGCGATCTCTTCCAGACAACCTTTGGAAGGTGAGATCGATAAATTAATTATTTGTAGGAGTAGGAAAGATCCTTATTGTACATTCTGTGTACTAAGTATCGGGAATTTGTCAATAAAACAAAAAATACAAATTATTCATCTAAATATATTTTATCGCCTTCAAAGTAGGCCCCATCGCTTGCAATACAATATCTCCACCGCTTCACCCAGTCTTCCATACATTTTTCATAGGTTATTTGCGGTATGGCCTTTAGCTCATTCAGCGAATTTTCTTTTATGGCTTCTATCGACTCAAAACGTTTTCCTCGAAGTGGTAATTTTAACTTGGGAACTTGGGAGCCATATCAGGTGAATACGGTGCTTGGTCGAGAACTTTTGTTGAATTTTTCGCTAAAAACTCTTTCACTATAATGGCTTACATGCTTTCGCTGCGCTTTTTGAACAAAATTAAGCTCTTTTGGAACTAGTCGAGCGGCGACGCGTTTCATGCCTAAAATGTCACTGAGAATGTTGTGGACGGACTTAAAAGATATGTTCACCTCACAAGCCAACTCTCTCAGACTCATACGTCGATTTTCGAGCACTAGCTTCTTGATTCTGTCGATGTTTTCTTTGGTCGTAGCGGTTGAAGGTCTACCAGAACGAGGAAAGTCTACTACTACTTCTCGCCTTCTTTAAAAGCCTTATACCATTCATAAGCCCTTGTTTTCGATATACACGATTCGCTGTAGGTATTTCGCAACATTTTTAGTGATTCACCACATGAAATATCATTCGAAACACAAAATTTACGGCACACTCTTTGTTCAACAATATTTTCCATTGTAAAAATCGCCGAGGACTCAAAACTATGACCAACAAAAAATGTAGTTTAAAACAAATTAAATGACAGATCCCGCTCAAATTTTGCGCGCTAAATCAGTACAGTGCTACCAACATGCAGAAAAAAAATTTGAACGACCTCTTTTACGCGGGTCTTTTTATTGACATATTCCCGATACTTTTTACACAGAGTAGTATATGGCCCATATTGCTTTAAAATTTTACAGACGTATAGATAAAAGTCCAAATTAAATATTAGGGTTCTTTTTATCCCGGAAAAAATGATATTCCCGAGGGAAATCGTAGGAACGAGAAGTTTTCCTATAGTTGTGCTTCATACCGCAATATAACCAAATTCCACGCGGCGAAGCCGTGGGCGGATGGCTAGTAACATATAAATGATTAAATAATTTGTTGGTAGTCTTAACATACTTAAGTCTTGGAGTGCTTTTTGATAAGACTGAACCGTTTGTGAAAACTCAATTCTGAACTATAAGACTTAGAACTCAAGTTCTTTAAAGATTATAGATTTTAACAACCGTGATAGCCCAGTGGGTAGAACACTCGGTTATCGTGCAAACGACTAGTGTTCAAATCCTGGGTCGGGCCTACACCAATTTGTCTTTTATATAGACATATGTGTGGTTAATTTATCATGGTTGTTAACGGTGAGGGAAAACATCGTGAGGAAACCCACATGGCTGAGTTGTACTTAGTCATGTGACAGTGTATTCGTACAAAACGGCGATAGGCCTGCCCCCTATCACGTGAGTACACTGTCCATGCAAAACGTGGGTACTCTGAACACCAGGTGACAAAGTCACGTGATGTTCAGAAGTATTAGTACCTCTGCCAACCCCTTCGGGGATATTCGGCGTGAACGTTTATGTTTATGCTTATTATTAATTTTAATATAAAAACCCTAAAATGGGTATCTAGAGGTTCAGAACAACCAGTTCCTCAATCTGTCAATCAATGAAAATTTAAATCATAAAAAAGAGATTAAAAAGATCTATATTCCATTGTTACTTTGCTCAACATCACAATGCAGCTACATTGGACCTATACATATAACTCACAGCTATGTACGCAGTGCTAAATAATAATAAAAAAAATCATTCCACTTTCGGAAGTAAGGAAGTAAGTCGCACCCTACGACATCCGCGGGCGCAGGCAAACGGAATAGTGCTACTCTAAGCCAACACTACACATCCAATAAATTAAATAATTCAAAAATCAATAACAACCAATCGAATTTATTTTATAAACTATTTGGCCATTACCACTAAAATCAATTCCAAGGTAACCCACGTCATCGGTGCACTCACAACATTCGGTAATGATAATGATGGACGTTATCTCGTGACGAGTAACCGGTAATGATGATTGAAACTACTTCCTAAAAACCTCGAAGCCTCCTTGTGATGATGTTGAAATACTTATGTAGCAAATAAATCATAATAATTTTGGTAGCTAAATATATAGTAAACACTATTAAGAAGTAAAGTTTGTAAGGGGCTAAGCTAAGGGAAAAACAGAACCATTAAAAAACGTTCCATTCTACTGTATAGAATCTCGCTAAATTTCATAAAGGTGATTGAAGAAACCTCAGATATTTGAAAAAATATTTATCTGGATGGTCTATTAGTGGTTATTTACTAAACGAATCGAACAGCAATGC
Organism: Bedellia somnulentella; assembly: GCA_963576735.1. NCBI lineage: Eukaryota > Metazoa > Arthropoda > Insecta > Lepidoptera > Bedelliidae > Bedellia > Bedellia somnulentella. Next base: position 12,634,970 of record OY755194.1, read on the forward strand.
TACGCTAAAAGCTGTTGAGCGGCGTTAGGTGTTGAACACTCAATAAATACCTAAAAATTTAATAATACAAAAGTTATTCATGATCGAAGCTCATATATGTTCACGCCGAAAATCAAAAATCAAATCAAAAAAATTTTTAAACAATCCGGTATTTAGCTTGCTATATTTTGCCATACTGCGTTTGATCTTACAAAATTTATTTGTGAGTGTGGGGGTAAGCTCCGGGGATCGAACATGAGACATCGAGATCGTGAGCGTATGTTGTAATAAAAAATAGCACTATAGCACTATAGCTTAGTATACTAAGCCAAATTAAAATAGTGATCCCTAATAGAACCCTAAGACGGCGGTGGGGAAATTTGCCATCGTTGCCAGTGGCACGAACCAATCTTTTAAAGGAAACCCCGCTGACTCGGGCGTTTGTGGCATTAGGTGAGATAGCGGAGCAAATTGATATTTTCGGGTGTTCTTTGACTGACTTCACCAAATGCTCATTGCATTATTTAAGTTACAATGCAAACTAGTTGATTTGATAAATGTTAAAATGTATTGTTTTTATTGTATTATGAATTATAAAATGTGTAATATAGTTGCATTAGGTGAAACCTGTAAAAACTGTATTTTATGACAAGATAAATAAATAAATAAATAAATGTTCAACCGTTAGACTAGGGGGGAAGTTTATCTATCGTTTACAATCCAAATTCCTTCACCGCCCATTCGTTTCGTATGTATTAAGTTACCTTTTATTTGATTTTCAAATCTTTTTTTTCTAATAAATTATATAGTTATAATTTAATTTCCAATCAACTTAGTTGATCATCAACTCATCAGCCGAGGCAGGTGAAGGCCGCCCTGACAAGGTCGCCGGCGGCACGTATTGGGACAAGTGCGAGCTATTAATACGTTAGTTCCTGTCCATCTTCACTAATTGCTGGCTTGTTTACATCACATACCTTCCTATATGAACGAGCATATATCGTAAAGAAAGGTAGCTACGAAATTAACCGATTGTCAGCTATTCTTCGAATTGGAGTTAAATAGGGGGTAGTGCTTTTCTCATTCGTTGCACAGCACACCACAAAATCGTATCAGTGAGAACCAGAAGCTCTGGCTACCCTTTTTCCAGAATATAGTCACATGGTATAGACACGAAGGTATGATATAATATCACTTACGCCACTTACCCTCGAAGGGGTGGTAAGAGGAACTAATTCATCTGAACATTAGGTTACATATAGTTTTACCTGGTGTTTTAATATTGAGTTTCTTCAATACTGTAATTAAATCAAAAAAATAATACAAATCTGCCTTAAATATTCTGCGAGTTGAATTAATCCAGTCCTTTCACATGCATTTCATGAGACATTTAAATATCCACATCTATTTATATACTTTCGTAGTTCATTGAAAATCCTTCACCTTTTCCGGAGCCTTTAATATTCTGTTGTGCAATATAGTTATAACAGCGTCAAAAATATGCAATTGAATTCAGAACTTTTTTAAGTTAATAGCGGCTTTGAAAACCAAATTGAAAACGTTCTTACGAGGGCGAAAGTCCGGAGAGTAAATAATAAAAGAGCATGGATGAGAAGAATGATGAATGTGACAGAAGGAAGAGGGTTTTGTCAGGATCGTGCAAATACTATCTGCCTACCCCAATGGGGACAACGCGCATAAGGATAAGTAAGTCAGTAGCAGCTTTAAGTATCGAGCAAAAAAGAAAAGGAAACCTATTTAATAGTTGGTGACGTAAACTTTATCAACTAAAGTTTTGAGGTTGTTATTTCTTCCTCGCAGTTTTCGAAAGAGGTGAATTGGGGTTCTCAATTCAACTTGTGTAGGTCATCAATGTGGCTGCCATCACCACCCATCTTTTATATTAATATCTTTTCTATTTGTTATTCTGCAACCCCACTTTAGGATTTATACTGTATTTTTACACAAATAGCCGTGTAGTGCCGGCTTAGAATGTCGCTACTCCGTTCTACCCACGGGTGTCGTAAGAGGCGACTAAGGGTATTGGGGCATTTTATTGGATTTTTGGGCGATGCGGTTGGAGACCCATCACCAAAAACATTTATTTTTACCATCTTTTCCCCACTCGACTTCCAAAAGTGGCTGAGGAATTTATAATTTCCTAGCTCTGGCTACCCCTTCTAGGGAAATATAGCCGTGAGTATATGTATGTATGTATGTTTACACAAACTGTACATACACTGTATATGTATGTCTGTCCGAGAGCTCTTCTGTCACTCACAATAAATTAGGAGTGTGAATATGATATTAGCAGTCGGCGCTAACCATATGAAGGATAACGCATATTACGTTTCGGAGTGCGGTTTCAACAGTAACACGCCAAATGGCTCATTGTCATACTTTATCACTAACTGGGCAACTCTTCTCGTTTGCTATGGATAATATACATACATACATATACTCACGGCTGTAATTCCCTGAAGGGGTAGCCAGAGCCAAGGAATTATAAATTCCTCAGCCACTTTTGGAAGTTGAGTGGGGAAAAGATAGTAAAATAAAGGTTTTTGGTGATGAGTCTCCAACCGCATCGCCCGAAAATCCAATTAAAAGCCCCAATACCCTTAGTCGCTTCTTACGACACCCGCGGGTAGAAAGGGGTAGCGACATTCTAAGCCGGCACTACACGGCAAATATTAATTAAAAAGTTATTCAAATGGATAATATATACGAGTTTTATTTGAATAGCTGCTTTCCTGCGTAGTGTCAGCTTAGAAAAGCCTATCCCGTTTCTTCCGGTGGGTGTAAGTAAGAGGCGACTAACGGTATTGGGGCTTTTAAGGGATTTTTGGGCGATGCGGTTGGAGACCCATCACCAATAACCTTCATTTTACCATCTTTTCCACACTAAATTTTCCAAAACTGGCTGAGGAGTTTCTAATTCTTTCTATCTATATTCTTTTAATCTGCTATCCCTTCTAGGGATTTATAGCCGTGCGTATGTGTATGCAGGTGGTTTGCTTAAATAACACCGCTACATCTCTTTCGCTATTTTTGTATGAGGCGAGCAACTTTACAGAACACTCATCTGTATTTTCTTTTAATCTTGTCAAGGCTTTGTATAGCCTATATAAGTCCCCACAAGAAGGTCAAACCTATTCTGAATTGAGTGATTTGTTCATAGTCCACCACGCTGGTCCAGTGCGGGTTAGCAGACTAACGACTACTACCGTGATAGTATAGATAGGGACTGCGAAGGCTTATAAGTGCCCTTCGAAGCCCGGCATTACACTCACCTCCCCAAAAATGAGAGCTACCCCCGGGAATCAAACCCGAGAACTGCGTATTATAAACCGAACGCTCCACCGCTAGACCACGAAAGCACGGGACATTCAATTCGCAAAAGCTATTCATTCAAAACGGAGTAGTGTCATTGTACACCGACTATTGCAGCCGTATTTCACACTGTATCCAGTTTCGTGACGCGAAGTCGAGACGTACCAATTAACAGAGCTATGCTGATTGCCCCATCCGTCGGTCGGAGGCAACACTCCGTTTTAATAGAACCTTCAATCATTTTAATGCGAATGCTTATATATATTTGTATGATTCTCACTCAATCCCGCCTAAGCTACCGAACAAACAATAATTACATACGGGTAGAAAATGGCAAGGGTTTAATCATACATACATACATATACTCACGGCTATTAATCCCTTGAAGGGGTAGCCAGAGCTGAGAAATTAGAAATTTCACAGCCACTTTTGGAAGTTGAGTGGGGAAAAGATGGTAGAATAAAGGTTGTTGTTGATGGGTCTCCAACCGCATCGCCCAAAAATCCCTTAAAAGCCCCAATACCGTTAGTTAATCATAATCGTATAAAATTTAACTATTTCTTGTCTAACAAGGTAAATATAGTAGACAATATATAATATTCTTATCTGTATATAGGTAATGTTAGTACTACAAACCAATTAAGCTCTGAAGTAATTACTATAATAACTTCACCGACATTCAGCAATATTGATATAAATATTGGTATAATTATATCGGTTGATGCAAAAATGTGTGAAAAATCAAACCTCATCCAGTTATTGATAACACTCGACGACCTTCAAAGCCTCAGACGATCTCCGTATTTTTTAGTCAACCTATTTTGATGATGTCAGGTATCAAACGAAAAAAACGCATTACCATTGGTCATCATGATTGCTATGTAGTGTCGGCTTAGAATAGCACTATCCCATTTCTTCCGGTGGGTGTACGTAAGAGGCGACTAACGGTATTGAAGCTTTTAAGGGATTTTTGGGCGTTGCGATTGGAGACCTTTATTTTACCATTTATTCCCCACGCAACTTCCAAAAGTGGCTGAGGAATTTCCGATTCCTTGGCTCTGGCTACCCTTTTCTAAGGATTTATAGCCGTGAGTATATGTATATGTATGTATGTATGTACCAGTGGTCAATTGTTTTAGGTGCCATGACTTCGAAGACTAAA
>OY755194.1:12639643-12715783 GCA_963576735.1 Bedellia somnulentella
AAAAGCTCATTAACTTGACCTCTGATTTTACAAGTTACTCGAATATAAAGCAGTACAACTTAGTACGCAATAGTAGTAATAGAATGCTTGACCTAGTTTTTTGTAATTTCTCATGTTTGGTGACAGCTTGCAATCACCCCCTTACAACAGAAGACCCATATCACAAATCATTGTTGATAGACCTGTTTGTCAATTCTTACGAATTCCTAAAACCTAAAACCTTTTTAACCAAACTATTTCATCATGCTAATTTTACTGAAATTCGCTCCTGTTTGTCATCAATCGACTGGTGTAGCAATTTTGATTCAAATGCTGACGTTGAAGCAGTAGTACATTATTTTTACAAAATTATTGACTCTACTATAGTACAGTATGTACCAACTCGAAAGAAGCAGTACTCAACACGATATCCACCTTGGTATAGCCTGCCGCTAATCAAAATTACTAAAGAAAAGGAAAAAACTCATGCTAAATGGAAAAAATACGGTAACCCGCTAGACTATCATACTTTTTCAATATTGCGTAAGAGAGAACGCCAACAACAAAAACTGGACTATGATAAGTATATATTAATTAGTGAAGAAAAAATACATAAATGTCCCAAACTTTTCTGGTCGTTTGTAAAATCCAAACAATCCAAAAGTCAGATTCCACTAAATATGCAATATAAAGGTAAATTATACACCTCAGGCGATGACATCTGTAATATTTTTAATGAATACTTCAATTCTGTTTTTGTTCAACCCCAAAATCCTACACAAAATATAGACAATGACAACGTGCAACAACACAATGTTCCCCCCAATGCTCCAATGAATATTAGTACAATAACATTTACAGCAGATCTTATTAGTCGTGAGCTTAAGAACGTAGACATTTATAAAGGTCCAGGTAATGATGGTATACACCCACTTTTTGTAAAAAATTGTGCAGTAGAATTATCAGTTCCGCTTCTATACATATTCAACTTGTCAATTAAATCTGGAACATTTCCGTCTATTTGGAAACAGGCCTTAATAACACCTATTCCCAAAAATAATATTATTAACGATTTTACACAATATCGACCTATATCTAAACTAAATATCTTTGCAAAGATATTTGAACGGATTGTCTCCCAGCAAATTATGAATGCTTTACATAATCATATCTCTCCTTCTCAACATGGTTTTTGTAAGGGGCGTTCGGTCGAATCAAACATGCTATCTTTTACTAACTACCTTATTGATGCCATGGATAAAGGGCTACAAGTTGATGTTGTGTACACCGATTTTTCTAAAGCGTTTGATAAAATATCACATGACTTCATGGCCATAAAATTATTAAATATAGGAATACATGGTGATCTGCTTCGATGGATCATTTCTTATTTGAAGAACCGTTCACAAGCAGTATCATCTAAAGGCTACATATCAACATTTTTGGATATCCCATCAGGAGTACCTCAAGGGTCTCATTTAGGGCCCCTATTGTTTATAATTTATATTAACGATATAGATAAATCCATGGATTTTTCAAATTGTTTGCTATATGCCGATGATGCCAAGTTTTTTAAAATTATCCATAACTCAAGTGACTGTAGTAAATTACAATCTGATCTTCTAAATCTTTCCAACTATTGCTCTTCTAACCAACTCTTTCTTAATTATGACAAATGCTCAGTAATAACATTTACAAGAAAACATAGCTTTATTGAACATGATTACAGTTTGAATGGTTTACAAATCAAGAGAGTAACATCAATACGGGACTTGGGAATCGTAATGGATTCTAAATTATCTTTTGTTCTTCATATCGACTATATAGTTAAAAAAGCATTTAAACAACTTGGGTTTATTTTGCGTATATCAAAACCGTTCAAAAACTGCTTAACGTTAAAAATTTTATACTTTAGTTATGTGCGCTCAATATTGGACTTTGCTAGTATTATCTGGAGTCCCTTTTACGCCTGCCATATATCACGAATAGAAAAAGTTCAGAAAAAGTTCTTAAAAACATTGGAATATAGATGTAATAATGACTACAGCAATTATCTAAATTCCCTCTCAAATCATAAACTAACCACTCTTCAAGATAGACGTAAGCAATTTGACTTACGTTTCCTGTTTAAATTATTAAATAGTAAAGTTGACTCCCCAGAACTTCTAGAAAAAATATCGTTTAGGATACCTAGACATGGCTCTCGCAATAAACAGTTATTTGTCCCTCCACATTATAAAACTATATATACTTGTAACAATTTTTTTAGGCGAAGTGTTGATTTGTATAACCAAGAATTTTGTGAAATTGATCTGTTTTGTAACAGTTTAAACTCTTTTGTAACTAAATTAAGAAATTCGTTTTTAACTTAATTTCACTTATATCTTTTGTTTGTTCATCAATACATAGTATAAAACAAAGTCGCTTTCGCTGTATGTCCGTATGTATGCTTAGATCTTGAAAACTACGCAACGGATTTTGATGCGGTTTTTTTTAATAGATAAAGTGATTCTTAAGGAAGGTTTTTATGTATAATAAATGCATAATATAGTAGAGAAACACTGATAAATTTAAAGGTTTCTAATGTGATGTCGTAAATAAGCACGTTTTTTTGCGCTTATATTGCAAACGCTGTCTGAACCCTACGAGATAGACCAAAATAATGTACTACAGTATTGTTCACCTTAAAAAGTTCAACAAAAAAGTCTGCGATGGTATATGTCTATCTCTTAGGGATAACCCAGCATAACCATTTTTATTCTTTACTAAAAAATGGTTATTTACGAAGTGATTTTAAACAATACAGCATTAATCCTTATCCAATTAAGTACCTTAAATAAATTGTGCATTTATTATAGATCAATATGCTTTTTACAGCATGTAATTTAAGTGAATATTACCGAAGATATTACAAATTTAAAATGCAGGGTCGTAGTTGTTTGCGCCGGGCGGCGCGTGCCTATAAATAGCGCGTCGTCGATGGCCGCGCTTCGCCTTATAGCACTTTATGATTTGCAGCGCCTCCTAAGCTCTGCAATGGCACACGTTTGCTGGTAAAATCACTAAAAAAATTCATAATAGAGTGCACAATACTCACCGGATGTGGTACCGGAGAAGATGTACTAATTCCCCGAATTCCTCTGATACCATCAGATTTACCGTTCCAATTTAAACGCCTACAATTTCCGGTAAAGATATTAATAAATCGCAGGGTCAAACTTTTAACGTTGCAGGATTAGACTTGAGTGTTGAGTGTTTTTCACATGGCCAATTATATGTCGCGCTGTCAAGAGTAACGTCTAAGCAAAACGTGTTTGTATTGGCTAATGACAAAAAAGCTGTGAACGTTGTGTATAAGGACATTCTGTAGTAGGTATATTTTGCATTGCACCCGTGCGAAGCCGGGGCGGGTCGCTAGTATGTTATGTAAATGTTTGTTTGTTTGTTGTGAAATTGATCTGTTTTGTAACAGTTTAAACTCTTTTGTAACTAAATTAAGAAATTCGTTTTTAACTTAATTTCACTTATATCTTTTGTTTGTTCATATGTTATGTAAATGTTTATAAAAGTTTCATGTTATCTCTCTAAACCAATTTCCTCCACATTATAAAACTATATATACTTGTAAACATTTTTTTAGGCGAAGTGTTGATTTGTATAACCTAGAATTTTGTGAAATTGATCTGTCTTGTAACAGTTTAAACTCTTTTGTAACTAAATTAAGATATTCGTTTTTAACTTAATTTCATTTATCTCTTTTGTTTGTTCATATGTTATGTAAATGTTTATAAAAGTTTCATGTTATTTCTCTAAACCAATTTCCTACTTAGGTTAATTGTACTTGATAAACCCTGATGTATAAAAATAAAAACAATACTGATGTATCTACCTGCCGCACACAAAAGTGTAAAATATTAATTTATGGAGCTGTAGGTCTAATTGTTTCTTTTATAACTGTGTACATTTGTAATGTAAACGACTGTTTGTTTCCTAAATAAATGAAAAAAAAAATAAAATAAAAATATTATAAACAGCTTTTGACGCACCACGGTTGTATTTTTTTAACATTTCTTTGCACCAATCGACACGAGCCTGTTTTTGATCAATACTCAAGTTGTGCGGAATCCAACGGGAGCAAATTTTTTTTACAGCTAAATGTTCATGAAGTATCTTATGTATGCTCGTCATACTAATGCCCAGAGATGCCTCTATCTCACGATATGTAACATGACGATCTTGAGTTATTAGTTCCCGGACAGCATCGATGTTTTGAGGTACAACGACCGTTTTAGGGCGACCTTCTTTAATTTCATCAGTAAGCTTAGATCGTCCACGATTAAACTCGCTAAACCAGTGATACACAGTGGTCTTTGAGGGTGCTTCATCCCCAAAAGTTGAAGTAAGCTGATCGATGCACTGTTTTTGAGTTAGACCACGCCGAAAATCGTAAAAAATCATGGCACGAAAATGTTCACGAGTTAAATCCATGGTGGTGAAGACACGCAATTTTCAAAATGACGCTACGATGTGAAAACAATTGACAGTCACATAAAAATAAATGTATTCTAAAGCTAAAGAGTTCTATTTTTAAATGATGTAATTACTTTTTAAATTATTGTTCTGTAAGTGGCCAGTTCCGGATACATAAATAGCAGCCCTCGTAATGTTAATAGTTAAAATACATATCATGATTTATTTTATACATAATATTAACAAAATACAGCACGTCGCGTCACACGCACTTACAAACAATCAAGTATTTTCAAAGTGGGAGTATTTTACAACCAACATACAAACATACATATACTCACGGCTATAAATCCCTTAACGGGGTAGCCAAAGCTTTGGAATTAGAAATTCCTCAGCCACTTTTGGAAGTTGAGTGGGGAAAAGGTGGTAATAATAAATAAATGTTTTTGGTGACGGGTCTCCAACCACATCGCCCAAAAATCACTTAAGAAGCCCCTATACCCTTAGTCGCCTTTTACGATCACCCACGGGTAGAAATGGGGTAGTGTTATTCTAAGCCGACATTACACGGCATAACAACCAGACATAGTTACAACCAAATATAGTTTAAACGAATCAATTATAAAATTCTTACCGAAATATATTTGTTACAAACTCAAGGCAGCTTTGAAAACCTAAAACATATAAATTAACCTAAAATTTGGATATACATCAGTTCAGAAATTTCTAAGTTCTTTCAGTACAAACATGAAATTACTAAAATCAATCACTTTGGTACTAATTATAAGCTTAAAGACAATTTAGACTATAGAACAAATCTCGAACTTAATTTAAAACGCCCAAAAGAAATTTTCCCTAAATGTTCTGTGAAAAGTTGGCAGAGGTATCTACATTATAGATAATAATACTAAATATTAAAATGAGTTTTAAACATTTATACTATCATGAATCCATTAAGACATTATTATTAGAAGCGTTTAGTAATAAATATTCATAGATGAAACCATCTGAAATGTTAGTTTGAATGCATAGTTATACAACTTGACTAGCCATTCAATTAAGTACTTACATATTTCAATACGCGTATTTTACTATTTTAGTATTTCTGCCAATCCTTTCACTAGTATTTGGTTTGAGTGTGATATTTGTGATTAGTTTGACTTGCTATAACACTCCATTAAATGAGTCACACTTATCTGTTTCGCTATCAAAGCTAAACATACACAGATTACAATAGTAATATTATGCAATGTTCACAATAATAATCTCAATGTAATTTCAAATAGTTTAAATTATAATCTCAAAGATAAAGGCCATCCCCGCTGCGATAAAACAAAAAAAGAAAAACCTTTTGAAAGCGCGCATGACATTAAAAAATCTCTCGGCGCACGTTGCGTTGTCCCTTATCCGAAGTTGCCTGGCCATTCCAAAGTCAGTTTATTTTTTAAGGACTTCTCCGGTTTGGAGGTATGAGGCTGAGGTGGCTGAGTTTGATGCGGTGCTGAGAGAGATCTTAGAAGAAACCCTTAATGTATCACTGACGGGAGATCAGTGGATTCAGGCGGTGCTGCCGGTTCGTTATGGCGGTTTAGGCGTGCGTAGTATGCGGGACCTAGGTTTGCCTTCGTTTCTGTCTTCTGTGCATGGGGTAGCGGGCTTAGTCACTAGCATTTTAGGTACTAATGGTGACAATTTCTGTTTGCCCTTTGCAGAGGAGGCTTTGGTGGAGTGGTTGGCTCGTAGCCCGTGTACCGATAAGCCGGAGCACCCCGAGGTTCAGAGGTATTGGGATGACGAGTTGGCAAAGAGGGTCTTGGACAGTTTGAAGCAGAATTGTGAGGGAGTAGATCTTGCAAGATTAAAAACAGTATCAAGACCAGAGTCCGGTGCGTGGCTTCATGCGCTGCCGTCACCGCAGCTGGGAACATTTTTGGACAACGATAGTCTTAGGATAGCTGTAGCGCTCAGGCTTGGCTGTAAAGTGTGTGAGAGGCATCGTTGTTTTTGTGGCGCGGTGGTAGAGGTAAATGGCCATCATGGTTTGAACTGTTTAAGGTGTGTTGGTCGCTTTCCGCGCCATCATGCCTTGAACGACATTATTCGGAGGGCGCTGGTATCTGCCAATATTCCGTGTGTGGTGGAGCCACCGGGTTTGAGCCAGACGGATGGTAAGCGGCCGGATGGGCTCACTTTGGTCCCGTGGGAGAGAGGAAGATGCTTAATCTGGGATGCAACGTGTGTCCGCACTTATGCTCCATCCCATCTGCCCTCGACCATCAGACAAGCAGGTGCTGCTGCAGAGTCGGCTTCAAGGCTTAAGCACGCGAAGTACGAGCCCCTTAAATCTAATTACTTGTTCGTGCCAGTGGCGTTTGAGACATCTGGTGTGTGGGGTTCCGAGGCCATTACATTCATAAGGGACATTGGCAGGAGGCTCCGCGAAAATGGCCATGATGCTCGTGCTGGTGCTTTCCTGAGTCAAAGACTCTCGGTGGCAATCCAGCGGGGCAATGCGGCGGGCATCATGGGTGCTTTTGCGCATGAGTCTGTTAGTAGATAACTTATTTTATTGTTTTAGATATTTAGTTACCATTTAACGGTTAATAGTAGTTAGTTATTTTTAAATATAATAATGTATTTTTTTTATTATTATGTGAATGTTATTTTTTTATAAGTTTCCGTTATTATTATTTATACTGTGACAATTTAGAAATAATGCTAGTATATTTTAGTATGAGATAGTGAATAAAATTCTTTATCCTATTAATTATATCTCAAATTGAATAATATTACACTAGATGGAATGATTAGTTACTAACTGTTATAAGAGACTAGTTTCACTGCAGAAATATTATTTTCCGGCGGATAGCGGATTTCACATTGATTTCTTATGCAGATTTTCCATTTAAACTACAAAAACATAGACATAGTGGAGTAAATGGAGCGATTCTATTTCTTACATATAAATGTTTCTTTAGAACATATAGATTCACTAAAAAGAAATACATAACTACACAGTCATGTGGAGATAACTTTACACTAAGTACAATTATATTTATTGGGATATTAAGTTGACGGTAAATTCGTAGTAGTATTTAATAAATTCGCTTTTCTCTTTAATGTACTGCACTTAGAAAAGTTAGTCAGTGCTACAGTATTGGTGTGGTTTGGCAAGTAATAATATTGTTCTAAAATATTGGTTCGAAGATAATTAATTGGGTACAAATTACTCCTCAAAACAATTCAGCTCTATTATGAATAAACTTAACTTACAACCAATTCAATATGAGCAACTTATATAGAATCACATTTTTATTATAATTATTTTGTTATTATTATTATAAATGGGTAATGTGTTTTGATAAAAATGTAACGAACGAATGAGGAACAATAAATGAATAATTCAACGAATGAATGGAAGAACGAATCAATTTATCTAAGTCATTCTTTCAATGAATGAACAGAAAAACCAGACATTATTTTCACAGTTTCAATAAACATTATACGTTAAATAAAATAATGACCTAACTACAGTATAATTACAAGTATCACATGGAATATTATGAAGACTATGTTTCTTACAAGTACCTTAATATTAGGAAGAGTTTGTTTAATTCGTTTTCAGCTAGTTTTCACTACGGTTTGTATGGAGGCGGCACTGCAAACAAAAGTTATTTTACATTAATAAGTTAATTTTATATTAAATAAGTGGTCCTTACTACATCAGCTATTTTAACAGTGATGGTTCCGTTAAAATAAATTGATAAGCTCAAAAGGTTAGTGGTAATAAAATAACAGTAAGAGGAGACTTAGGGTATGGGTTTTTAAGTGATTTTTTGTTGGATTTGGAGCCCCATAGATTACTAACTTTAACTTTACAATCTTTTAAGCTGTGTAGTGTCGGCTTAGAATAGCACTACTCCATTTCTTCCGGTGGGTGTACGTAAGAGGCGACTAACGGTATTGGGGCTTTTAAGGGATATTTGGGCGATGCGGTTGGAGACCCACCACCAACAACCTTTATTTGACCATCTTGTCCCCACTTAACTTTCCAAAAGTGCCAGAGGAATTTCTTATTCCCTAGCTCTGGCTACCCCTTCCTGGGATTTATAGCAGTGAGTATATGTATGAATGTATCTATTAACATTACATTAAACGTGTAAAAGTAGCGTAGGATTTCTAATTCTAATGTTCTGGCTACTCTTCGTGATCGATAGGAACCCGCCTGCTGAGTTGGACTGTCAAGTGTATTCGTACAAATCGTTTTTTTTTTGTGTTCAGAGCACCATATAAAAAAAAACACGTGCTGTCCAAAACTATTAGTACCTTAAACCCTTTCAGGGATATAGAGTTGGCATTTTTGTATATTTTGTTCCTCTAAACAACCTTGGCCAAAAGAAGCCTAGCAAGACCAATGCAATTCGCCTTTATACTATACATAGATACATATACTCACGGCTATAAATCCCTAGAAGGGGTAGCCAGAGCTAAGGAATTAGAAATTCCTCAGCCATTTTCGGAAAGTTGAGAGGGGAAAAGATGGTTAAATAAAGTTTGTTGGTGATGGGTCTCCAACCGCATCGCTCAAAAATTCCTTAAAAGCCCTCAATACCGTTAGTCGCCTCTTACGTACACCCACCGGAAGAAATGGGGTAGTGCTATTCTAAGCCGACACTACACGGCATACTTCTGAAGGTTTTATTCTTTTCTTGGATGATAGCTCAATGCACCTACAAAAACCAAACAAATCTACTTACATTCCATTTCCCCAATATCTGGTGCTGAAGGAGCATTCGGATGATATTGCGGATTGACCGGCGGGTACTTTGTACCATCTCCAGGGTACACTCCTGGCTGGTATCCTGCAGCTGGGTACATTCCTGGACCCTGGTACCCTGTAGGGGCTGCTGGGTATATCGATGGAGCTACTGGATATCCTGGTTGAGGATTAGGGTAACCACTTTGAGGATTAGGGTACCCAGTCTGGGGTACAGGGTACGCAACGTGTGAGTGGAGGGTCCCAGTTGGATATACTGTCGGTGGTTGCTCCACTGGGTATTGTACTGGAACTAAAGAAAATACTTTTTGTTAATTAGGAAATGAAAAATAAGCGCATACATATGTACAATACATACATACATATACTCACAGCCATAAATCACAAAAAAAGGTAGCCAGAACTTCAGAGATAGAAACTCGTCAGCCACATTTACAAGTTGACAGGGGACAAGATGGTAGAGATAAAGTATCGTTGGTGATGGGTCTCCAACCGCATCGCCCATATCGGCCAAAAACCACTTAAAAGGGACCCATACCCTTAGTCGCCTTTTACGACACCCGTGGGTTTCTGCCACAGAGGTAGTGACATTCTAAGCCTGGACTACACGGCACTATATTTTTAACATATTAATTATTTTCGGGATCGACTTTACATGTAATGAATCTAGTTTAATAACATAAACATAATAAACATAAACGTTCACGCCGAATAGCCCCGAAGGGGTTGGCAGAGGTACTAATACTTCTGAACATCACGTGACTTTGTCACCTGGTGTTCAGAGTACCCAAGATCTCTTTACTAGGATTAATTTGTTTGAATTAAGTATTTCGCAAAGAGTTTAACTCTTTTATTTCAATATTCGTATTACCCACGGATGTGATCACTCAAATAAGCTAGCTATAACTGTGTGTTGCTGTGTAGTGCCGGCTTAGAACTTAGAATAGCACTACCCCATTTCTTCCGGTAGGTGAACGTAAGAGGCGACTAACGGTATTGGGGCTTTTAAGGCACTTTTGAGCGGTGCGGTTGGAGACCCATCACCAGAACCTTTATTTTAACATCTTCTCCCCACTCAACTTTCCAAAAGTGGCTGAGGAATTTCTAATTTCTTAGCTCTGGCTACCCCTTCTAGGGATTTTATTTATTTATATTTATATTTATTTGATTTATTTATTTATTTATATTTTATTTATATTTATTATCGGCTACAGGACACAGAACTCCCAGCATTCTTGGCCTCTTCGCATGGGGTGCAGATGCTTGTCACTCGTATTCTAAGTTTTGATGGTGACAGTTTTAGCATCCCATTCGCCGATGAAGCTTTTCAGCTGTGGCGAGCCCGTTGCCCGGCAGGAGATTGTCCAGAGAAGCCCAGCGTACAGCGCTCCTGGGATGAGGAACTATGCAAGTCCTCCCTCGGTGGGTTGTTGACGCAGAGCTCAGGAGCGGAGCTTGCTCGTCTGAGAGCAGTCTCTCAGCCGGAGTCGGGTGCTTGGTTGCATGCGTTGCCATCTCCGCATTTAGGTACATTTCTGGACAACAACTCCATACGTGTAGCCGTGGCGCTTCGTCTTGGATGCAACATATGTGAGCCACACCGCTGTATTTGTGGTTCATCGGTCGATTCGCTGGGGCGTCATGGGCTACATTGTGTCAAAAGCGCAGGGAGACTCTCCCGCCATCACTCAATCAATGACATCGTCCGGAGGGCTCTCGTTTCTGCTGACGTTCCATCCGTTTTGGAACCACCAGGTTTGTGCCGCAGCGACGGGAAACGTCCGGACGGTCTCACTTTAATACCGTGGGAAAGAGGTCGTTGCCTTTTATGGGATGCTACGTGTGTATGTACATTGGCGGCATCCCACATTAGCTCCACAAGTTTAACTCCTGGGGCCGCGGCGGAGATGGCAGCGCGGCAAAAATCAATAAAGTACGCGCAGCTGATGGGGAGTTACTGGTTTGTCCCATTAGCCGTCGAGACAATGGGGGTGTGGGGATCGCAGGGTAGAAACTTTGTTAGGGAAATTGGTCGTCGTTTGAGGGATCAGGGAATGGACTACCGCTCAGGGGCATTTCTGGTCCAGAGGATTTCGCTCGCTGTGCAGCGTGGAAATGCTGCCAGTGTGATGGGAACCTTTGGGCCGGGTATGACTTGGGGCGGTTTGTTTGCCTAATTTTGTCGTGTTACTTTTCCTAAAAAAAAATTATTATATTCTGTGTAATATTAAGTTAGATTTATTTGTTTTTTAGTGTATATGCTTAAATAATATTAATTTTAAATATATATTTTAATTAGTTAATATAATGATATATAAACTCACCAGTTTCCTGCCGGGGGTAGGCAGCCGGCGGCGGGGGCGCGGGGGAACGACCTGGAGATTACGAATATCACGTTTTAACAGTGGTTTACGTTTAAAGCATTTCCAAGAAAATGGGTCTATTTTGGTTATTTTCAAACTATTCAAACTTCAATTGGATGTGCTTAAATAAAATATGTGTATAAGTTTTTTAGTTCGAGTGTAGTGGACTGAGTAGTAGATAGAAATAAATCAAAGTTTAGACAATGCAACAAGTCTTATTTAGCCGAACATACAACCCAATTGGGGTTCGCTCTGAATTGAGCTTTTCATTTCGAGTTAAGTTTATTATTACTTGGGGACTGGTCCAGGCAGACCACTTAATTATCGCGTTTTGATCTAAAAAAATCTGCCTTAAAAGAGTTTTAAGTTTTTAAAGTACATACCTAAACATAAATATAAACTGGTGTAGGCCCGACCCGGGATTTGGACTCACGCCCTTCTGTTTTCAGGCGGGTGTTCTACCCATTGGACTATCATGTCGTTATAAACATACATAAACTCACGCCATTAGCTTCCATTGGTATAGGCAGAGACTATTGATCGCCACTTTGTACGATCCTGGCAAACCTCTCTAGTTTATATCCATCCAGTTTTTTTACGCTAAAGTAAATGTGTAATCATAACATTGTGGGAATAATGTTAGAGCGCACACTACTGCGGACTCACTCGCACATAGCAGCGTCTCACGCATATTCCTACATCGCGGTATGTAAGTGTTTATCGAACTAAGTATAAATACAAATTATAAGTTGGTACACAGCAAGGTGTACTGGCCAGCATATCTTTGCTGTTCACACAAAATGATTTGTATAAAAATGGAACTTACTATTATCTATATTATTTGTGTGATTAATATTTATATTGTTATTTAAATTAAATAAGTTAGTTTTTAAGTAAGCTTAATAGATTATTATGTTTTTTTTGGCCTTGTTTTGTGCATCTACCCAAATAATTAATTTATCGATCTCACCTTCCAAAGGTTGTCTGGAAGAGATCGCTTTTAGCGATAAGACCGCCAATTGTACATCACTGTAAACTGTTTGATCATATTATTATTTTTGTAAATTTGTGTTTGATGTGCAATAAAGAGTTATTCTATTCTATTCTTACTCCGTTTCCGCCAGCAGCAGCACACGCTGACGAGCAGCACCACCCCCACGACGACCGCCCCCGTTATGAGCAGCCCCATCTCGCCCCAGTCCTCCCACCAGTCACTGTCGAAAGACTTGAGAGAGTGCCATTTGCTGTCCTGGAACAAAGAACACTCAAAACTCAACTCAAACGATCACGCCGAATATCCTCTAAGGGGTTGGCAGAGGTACTAACACTTCTGTACTTCACGTGACTTTTTCACCTGGTGTTCAGAGTACCCTTGTTTCACTTAGGCAGTGTATTCACGTGATAGGGGGCAGGCCTATTTGTACGAATACACTGTCACATGACTAAGTACAACTCAGCCATGTGGGTTTCCTCACGATGTTTTCCCTCACCGTTAACAACCATGATAAATTTACCACACATGACTTTAGAAAAGACAAATTGGTGTAGGCCCCACCCGGGATTAGAACACTAGTCATCTGCATGATAATTGGTGTTCTACCCACTGAGCTATCACGTCGTCGTGAGAAGCATTAAGAAAGAAGACGTTATTCAATATACGCATACATACATAGGTATACTGACGGCCTATTGAGGCTTTTCTAAATATTATTAGGGCGACTTTTGGGCGATGTGTTCGGAGACCCCTCTACACCAACATTTTACAATCTAATCCCTACTCAATTTCTAAAATTGCTCAGGAATTTCATATTCTGAAGTGATCACCTCTTAAAGAGATTTATAGCCGTGAGTATATGAATGTAACAAGACTTGTACATATTTTATTATAGACAAAACAAATACGACCTTGAAACTGAACCAATTAGAGACATGCACAACGTTCACAACAATGAGTTATAAATCATTTTTATTTATTTATTGGAGAAAGAAACGGTACACAATATTTCAAGCAACATAAAAATACAGATAAGTTCTAGACCTATAAAGTTTCTACCAATAGTTACATAGTTGATATAAAAAATCGCAAATTAAAATAAGTATTGAAACAAAATAATTTTACATCGGCTCTGATATTGATAATTTATAGAGATGAATTCATTTATATGTGTCGTAGGATGATTTGCTGTTTAGGTTTTTTTGCAAAAACCCGGATAATTAGATTACGGTAATAATATTTGTTAATCTTACTAGGTTTTTTGTAAAAAAACTAGTGGGTTTAGTAAGATTGTACTTCTTTAATGCTGATTGGCTGATTTCTGATTGCTCGCCTACACTTATTAGGATTTGTTCGTCATTGTGGTATTGGGATATTATAGCTGGAGTTATAAAGGGTAAGAAATGACAATATTTATTTGATACTAGGAATTAAATAATATTTTTTACTTTTTTGTTGCAGTAAAATTACAATCACATTCGGACATATTATACACAGATCAAGTTACCTCAAACTAAGTGACACTTGTATTATGGGATACCATAAGTGTTGCTCAAAGAAAAGCTAGTCACCGAAACGAAGAGAGGTTTGCTATGCTCGTATAAAGTTGAAATCTATAGTCTCTGTCTAATCTAAACGGAACTATTGTCTATGTTCCGATTAGGTCAGACAGAATTGTTTTAGATATTGTAAATGTAAAAGAAAAACACTTCTCTATCACCCCTCCTCCCGTAAGTATCGTACGAGACGAAGTCAAGAGTATCTGTGTCTTTGAGTGTGATATTGATGTGATAATTTATTTCATCATCAGACTGATGTGTGTGATTTGTGATAATTAATCTGTTCGTGTTTTATTACACGTACCAATTACTAATTACTGAATTAGCGGTAATTTTGATTTTATAAAGGGTAGCCAGAGCTTCGGAATAACATTTCGTCATCCAATTAGGAAAAGTAGTACAAATAAAGTATGGCTATGAGTTTTCAGCCCCATGGCCCCAACAAACGCTTAGAGCCCCTACTCTCAGTAACGCCACCCGCGGAAAGAAATGGAGTTGTGCTTTTCTAAGCCGGCACTTAGGCACCGTATGAAAGGGCAGTTATGCCACTTTCAAAAGAGACTGATAACTCTGCTTTTGCTGTGCCGTGTTACTTTGCCAAATAAATGTCTTTTATTCTTTATTACGGTTAGTTCAGAAGCTATGGGGTACCTTTTCGGATTATAGTTATATGAATGCATGTAGGTTTTTGATAGACATATATGAGTATTACAATTAAATGGTTGACGTCAATCATGAATTCCCAAGCGGCTTATCTCTACCGGCATTAAAACTGTAACATCACATAGATACGATCAATTTAAATTAACACGTTCTTGATTATAATGAATGACAAACAAACTTAGTTTCATATTGCATGTTCTGAGTGCTGGCACCACTCAACTCAAACGTTCACGCCGTATTTCGATAAAGCGTTGGTAGAGATAGTAACATTTCCGAACACAACGTAACATTAGTAACCAATTATATAATGAAATAATAGATATACTTAAAAATGCGGCTATTAATTCATATAATGTTCGAAAAAAAGTTAAATATATAACAGGATGGAATAAACATGTGAGCAGCGTTCACGGGGAGGCCCGGTTTTGGTATCAACAGTGGATTCAATACGGTAGACCACAGTCAGGTGATGTTTATAAACAAATGTGTGACACAAAGAAAATTTTTAAATCTAGATTAAAATACTGTCAAAACAATGAGCAACAAATTAAAATGGATTTGATAGCTAAAAATCACGCTGAAAAAGATTTTTCGAAATTCTGGAAAAACACCAATAAATTGAATCCAAAGCCGAGTCTTCCTGTGAGTGTAGCAGGTCTGTTTGATCTATCAGATATTGCGAAAAGGTTTCAAGCTCATTTCAAGGTTCAATCTAGTCTCTCAGATACTTCACAGGTCAAAAAAAAAAAAAGTCAAAAAGTTTATTTTTCAAAATTAAGTTAAAAATTAACATTTTTTGAACGTCAAATTTTTTTAAATTTATCATTAGTCCGTTGCTTCGGAAGGTGTTCGTAAAGAGAAGAAGCAACAAAGAAACTCTTTACATTCACATTTTTTCATTTTTTCAAAACATGGTTTGTACAATTTCAGTTTATTAACATGTTTTTACTTTATAAAAGATTTTCTATGCGTCAAAACCAAACGCTAGTTTGACATATTTAAAATAAATTGTCCATCACAAAAACCAATCACATAACGTGAGAAGAAAAATCCTCACCAGACAATTATTCCTAGGAATAACGAGGGAAGATTTATAGCTTTACGGACACGGTCATGTGCGCGTTGGGTCCTTGTCGTTTAAAAAATCTTGAACACTGTAGTAAGACTTCTTTAAAAGCATGGCTTTTATTGCCTTTTTAAAAGATGCCACAGGCAATTCCAATATGTCAGAAGGAAGTTTGTTGAACATTTTCAGGGATAGTCCCATAAAGGAGTTACTTACTTTATTAAGTCTCCACTTCGGTACGTGAAGTTTGTCCTTATTTCGAGTGTTAACAGTATGCCTATCACTAACTTTACTAAATTGGCCTATATTCTTTTTGGCATACATTAAATTCTCAAATATGTATTGGCAAGGGACAGTTAAAATGCCAATTTCTTTAAATTTTTCGCGCAACGAATACCTCGACCTCAACATGTAAATAGATCGGATAGCTCGCTTTTGTAAGACGAAAACTTTATGAACATCAGCCGCTTTACCCCATAATAAAATACCGTACGACATAATACTATGAAAATAACTGAAATACACAATGCGAGCTGTTTCTACGTCTGCTATTTCTCTAATCTTACGCACGGCATACGCTGCTGAGCTCAGCCTTTTAGAAAGTGTTAGTATATGGGGTCCCCATTGCAACTTAGAATCGATTATTATCCCTAGGAATTTTGTTTCTTTCACTAATTCTACTTGTTCACTATCAATAACAATATTGTTATCAACTTGCCTAACATTCGGTAAAGTAAATTTAATACATTTAGTTTTTTTGGCATTTAGAACCAGGTTATTTACAGTAAACCAATGCAATACCAGTGAGATAGCTTTATTTACGTCGTCAAGAGATGTAGAGGATCTCGCTACATTAAATATTAAAGATGTGTCATCTGCAAACATAACTATCTCAGAATACTTTTGTACCATATATGGTAAATCATTAATGTAAATCAGAAACAGTAATGGGCCAAGTATAGAACCTTGAGGAACGCCCATCTCTATTTCCGATCCTTCCGACGTGGTTCCATTAATATCAACCTTTAAAGTTCTTTTATGAAGATATGATGCCATTAATTTCAGTGCTTGCTCGTCAAAACCGTAATATTTAAGTTTAATAAAACCGTAATATTTAAGTTTAATTAATATTAAGGTGCTCGATGCTCAAGAGCCACGTGGAGAATTTAGATTCACAGTTAAGGAAGTGACAGAAGTCATTAATCGCATGACGAGGGGGAAATCTGCTGGCCACGATGGCTTGAGCATCGAGCACTTGAAGCATGCTGGTGTTCATCTACCTAGGGTACTTGCAATGTTTTTTAACTTGTGTGTGAGTCATTCATATCTGCCCCGGGATCTGATGCACACGGTTGTTGTACCAATACTGAAGAACAAGACTGGTGATGCTTCTGACGTGTCTAACTACAGGCCCATCTCTCTAGCTACAATTGTGGCCAAGGTGTTGGACAGTCTGCTTGATAAATATCTTGACAAACACATGACTTTACATGATGGACAGTTTGGCTTCAGGCCGGGATTGTCAACTGAAGCGGCTATTTTGTGCCTCAAGCAGACTGTCGAATACTATACTTCGAGAAAGACACCGGTGTTCGCCTGCTATTTGGACTTGTCAAAAGCTTTTGACTTGGTTTCATATAATTTAAATCATTTTTTTGTTCATGAAAACCTCATGTGGGGATTATTACTAATAAATAAAGGAATAAATAAAGGAAAGAAAAATTTCTTTCCTTTTTCGGGGCGTTTACCCGAGGTCGCGGGTTCGATCCCCGCCTGTGTCGAAATTTTTCTTTCCTTTATTTATTCATATAATTTGTTATGGCAAAAGCTTAAAATTGAAACGGACTTGCCACCGGACCTCATTTCAATATTTAAGTACTGGTACAGCAACCAAAAAAACAGTGTTAGGTGGGCTGGAGTGCATTCAGACGTGTATGGCCTAGATTGTGGCGTCAGACAGGGTGGGTTAAGCTCCCCAAAGCTTTTTAACTTGTACGTCAACCAGCTGATTGGTGGTCTCAGCAGCGCAGGCGTTGGTTGTCACATTGATGGTATTTGCATGAATAATATCAGTTATGCTGATGATATGGTGCTGCTTAGTCCTTCAATCAGTGGCTTGAGAAAGCTTATTAAAATATGTGAGGATTTTGCAGTGGTTCATGGACTCAAGTATAATGCTTCCAAGAGCGAGCTCATGATTTTCAAGGCCGGTAACAAGAGGTATAAGTTGGACTTCCCTATCACACTTTGTGGCACTCCTCTAAATATTGTCGAGCAGTTTAAATACTGGTCACTGGATCACGGATAGGCTTTCTGATGATGTGGATATACAAAGAGAACGGCGTTCGCTTTGTGTGCGAAGTAATATGTTGGCTCGTAGGTTTGCGCGTTGTAGTGACCAAGTAAAACTGACACTTTTCAAAGCGTATTGTCAGTCTTTCTACACGTGCGGTCTATGGATCAACTATACTCAGCGTATGTACAGCACATTGAGAGTGCAATATAATAATGCATTCAGGGTGTTGTTCGGGTTGCCACGTTTCTGTAGCGCTTCAGGCATGTTTGCGGATGCGGAGACTGATTGCTTCTACGCGATCATTCGAAAGCGGACTGCCTCATTATTAAGGCGTATACGTTGCACCTCGAACAGTATGCTGAATGTATTGTCAAGCAGGTGGGATTCTCCCTTTTTCAAGCACTGGATGGGCCTACACGCAGTTGGCTTACCGTCAGGTGCGTGTCTTAATTAATGTTATTAATTTTTAATTTTTTTTATGTTTTATGTTGTTTTTTTTATGTGGTTTTAACACTAGGATAAGTTTTTTGAAATGTAACTAACACATTATGGATATAATTTCCAAAATAAATTTATTATTATTATTATTTTATTAGTTTTACCTGGTGTTCAGAGTGACCACTTTTCACTTGGATAGTGCACTCACGTGATAGGCAATTTTTGTTGTTGTTTGCTGTTAAACAGAGAGCTATCATTTATTGAATAAGATATTTGGTAACAAGATCAGAAAACATATTTAACATTAAGTGACATTTCCATGCTTGCATGTTAAGAAAAACAAGAGTTTAGATTCTACAATGAAACTATTAAATAATTTTCGTAAATATTCTTCAATTTAAAAAAGAGTGACAACTGCATTTGATACATTTAGACGTGGTATATTGGTGCAATGCCAAAAACTAAGCTGCATAATTGACTCTCAGTATTGTGTATCTACACGAGTATGATTTGGCAATGTACATAATACATACTACACATACATACACTTTATCACTGCTACACTCACATGAAGAGTGACTGAAAGCTTAGAGACATAAGATCTTATACCACTTTGACAAAAAAGGAAAATTTAATTGATTTACTGCATAATATAATTCTACAGTTATAACAAGATACTAGGTTAAATTATACTTTGAGACATGTTAGTGTCAGGTTAAAATAACACTGGAATATTTCATTCCATGGGCGTTGTACGAGGCAACTAAGGGTACTAAGGCTTTTTAAGTGAGTGTTTCTTGTGGTTGGAGACCCATCACATTAAATCTTTACAATCTTTTCCCTCATCAACTTTTAAAAATGGCTGAGAAATAGATATCTTATTCTGAAGCTGTTAAAAGCTTTTTTGGATTCATAGTTGTGCGAGTATTTGTTCAGTTTATTGTATCTATCCTCAATAGTTT
Organism: Bedellia somnulentella; assembly: GCA_963576735.1. Lineage (NCBI taxonomy): Eukaryota > Metazoa > Arthropoda > Insecta > Lepidoptera > Bedelliidae > Bedellia > Bedellia somnulentella. Next base: position 12,659,211 of record OY755194.1, read on the forward strand.
GAAAGCACTCATAAGTTAATACAAGTAGCATTTTTTGGTGCCCTCACCAACTAACTTCTCTCAGAATAAACCATGTTCTGTGGTTCAGTGGCAGGCAGATAGTTATACATGAGGTGATTCGCAATAAATTTGTAGACAAATTGCCCATTCATTAGATATTCTATTCTAAGTATCCACTTTTACCTTAGTAATATACATGTTTAATTCAATTTAAAAAATACATACTAAAACAAAATGTATTTGTAGCACCAGAAAAAATGTATTTTCTTCTAAGAAATACATCTTTTTAGTTCAAGTTTTACTTTTGACAATAGTCCAAAATTCATTGATTTCAATTAATTATCTTTGAAGATTCATTATAAATTCAGACAAAATAAGAACTCAGTCGATGATAACACGACTCTCCAAACTTATCAAGTGTGATATCATCAGGTTGTTTGATTTCACAGATTACATTAAACCTTATTTGTTTTACAGTTTCTGAATTTGTATACAATAGTACACTGTTATATAACATACATACAATAGTCAAGTGATTAGTTCTCATCAGAATAGGCAGAGTCTGTCAATGACTACTTTTAATGAAAACATTTATTTCTTATAACAGTAACAGCCTATACAGCTTCATAAGAAATGCATTTTTAGTTCATAATTGGATTTCAAAAACACTTATTATTACCATCTTTTCCCCAATCAACTTCCAAAAGTGACTGCGGAATTTCTCATTCCAAAGCTCTGGCTACCCCGTTAAGGGATTTATAGCCGTGAGTATATGTATGTATGTAAATTGGATGGATCATTGGATGAAGCTATTTTGTACTTATGGCCCATTGCATCAAAAGTTATTTCCAAATAAAAACTGGCCATATTATAAGTATATAAACTAATCTGTGGGATTAATTTGAAACTGTTCACTATTGTAATTCCAATAGAGTAACAAATAAACATATTGCTTTAATAGATATGACAAGATTTGTTTGTTATTCACCTGAACATGAGAAGCTAAACAGCTAATGTTACATAAAATATCATCACCCTACCTGATCATCATCATCATCGTCGTGCCCATGTTTGTGACGGAAGTGAGACCATTCATCATCATCATCATGATCATGAAACCACATTATCACTATTTTTATAACTGTAAACACTACACGCCCGTTTCGCGTCGAAAGATAAATGTTACTGACATCTAACACAGACTTACGTTGTCATATTAGCCAAGTGTGGGTGAGTCATAGTGGTACTGGGTTTTGCCCCCAGATTCTGACTTTCCCTACGTCTCAATGGACTCGTGTGACATCATACTACGATCGAGCGAAACCACCCACTCGATTATTATAAACAAACCGGTTTTATCACTATGTTTTGATTAAATTGTATTTTAATTGATGTACATATCACTTACCCATTCAAATTGATAAAATAAATCACTTTTCACTTTCAATACTGTATTCTAAATAGAGAATTATTTTTACGAGTATGTTTTCTCTACAAAATATTACTTTATACCTTGTTAATAGCTTTTCTAGCGTAAAACTTAAGAATGAGAAATAATAAAAAATATTTTTTCTTCTTTACTTTACTTATCTTTTAGTTGTTTTTTAATATTGGCGTTTTTGTTGGGCATTAAAATATGCACATTCTGCCAGTGTCACATAAATAAATGAACTTACGGTTACGCCACAGAAGTGTAGTGTATGTTCTTCGGCTTGTACTTATGTTGAGTGCCCTGCTTATAGAATTATGAAAAGCTAAATCCATCCCCACATTCAAGGAAATGGTAAAAAAAATTACCTCACTTGTATATCGTAAAGCTTTTGCAGCGTACGTCTATTTAATAATGATGATTCCTATACGTCTTCTATCGTTAACCGTTGGCTGAACTTACCATACAATGGCCATGTCCTTACTATCATGTACGTATATTCAATAATGTGATTTCTATATAATATACCTTTATATTTTGATGTCTAATAAAGAGTTCTAATACATTCTGTATTAAGTAACTAGCTTCCACGTGACTTTCGGATTTGTTTTATGTACGGCGTTACCCAGGTGGTCCCATTATCTTGTCAGGATCTGATAATAGGATCCTGGTAAAATCGAAGGGACTTCTGAAAATAATGTGACGATTTCAGTATTTGTCTGTTTTAAAAATATGAGGTGAGGCATATGTTGAAGTGACCCATAACAAAACCATCCCCGTAACTTCTCAAAAATGACTATGTTTTCCTATTACTCCGAGGTCAGTGGACTAACATGAACTTCATAAAGTGTGTAATAAGTCGAGAGCTGCAGGGCGGACGGCATGGATTCGTTACTTCTAACGACGATATCTTAATTGCTATTCATCTAGTTCAGGTAAAAGGCAATTTTAACCTGCATTAAACAAATACCTAGGCTAAATATCATAAACATTTTGCTAAGAATTAATATGGAAATAAAGTTAAAAAAAATAAAGCTTGGAAAATAACGAAATAATGTTTTAAATTTCTTCATGATTAAATTTGAACTTCATAGTTGTTAGTGTATGGCATTCTTATAGAGTTTGAATTCTCTAATACATTACATTACCTGTAAATGTCTTTGCTAGTTATAGGCGTTCGCGTGGAAAGTCCCATTAGGCGAGATTTTTGCAATCTATTTAACATTTATCAATACATACATACATACTCACGGCTATAAATCCCTAGAAGGGGTACCCAGAGCTAAGAAAATCCTCAGCCACTTTTGGAAGTTGCGTGGGGAAAAGATGGTAAAATAAATGTTGTTGGTGATGGGTCTCCAACCACATTGCCCAAAAATCCCTAAAAGCCCCAATACCATGAGTCACCTCTTACGTACACCAACCGGCGGAAATGGGGTAGTGTTATTCTAAGCCGACACTACACAGCGATTACTACTATTTATCAATGTTTCTGCTAATTTACTTACAAGCGTAATACTTAATTACCTAAACCGATAGGCGGTTTTCGAGATTACTCCGTTTGGACAGACAAAACGACATGGCAGGGGACTTCTCTTTAGAGCTTTTTGCCAATCATTTTATACATCTGCCTTGTGGGTCAAATATACGCAAAAAGCATACGGTGCCCTGCGGGTCCAATACAACAACGCGTACATAGTAATGATGGGGTTGCCTCGGTACTGCAGTGCATCTGGGATGTTTGCGGAGGGTCGCGTTGATGATTTATCGCGATCATCCGCAAGCGTGTCGCGTCCATCATGCAGAGAACCTGGGACAGCTCCAACACGCTCTTGAGAGTATTGGCCAATAAGTTCGACGATCCCATGTATCGGCACTGGGTATATGTGCAGCGGCACACTAGAGCCACTTCTCTGTCTAGATTTGGCACCTTATGTAAATAGCTTTATTGTTAATATTTTAAATTTTACTTTTATTTATTAAATCTAAGCCTAACCAAACTAACATAATTTAAGTATCTCTATGTTTACAATGGATTTACTTTATGATCCGAAATAAAGTTTTTATTATTATTGGGAATACTTTTAGTTGGACGACAGGCTAAGTTGCGTGAAGATGAAGGATGAATTGGAAATAGAAGAAGTATGGGATGTGCTCAAATCGTCAATGGTTGAATGTGCGACGGAAGTATGTGGATTGAGTAAAAGAACAAATAGACCACCAACAAGTTGGTGGGATAAAGATGTGAAAGAGGCAGTTGGAGATAAGAAGAAAGCTTGGTTAGATTTACTAGCGATTAAAGCTAGTAAACGAATGGATACGAGAGTAACAGATGATGTAGTGAAGATTAGTGAAGATGAATATAAGACAGTTAAGAATGAGGTTAAGAAGAAAATAGAAAAGAAAAAGCGTGATCTGATAGAATGGTGTGAGAGGAAACTCTCTGATAATTTCCGGAATAACCAAAAGTTGTTCTGGAAATATATCCGGAAAGAAAAGGGAGTTTCCCAAAACACGAGAGTGAATGTTGTGAGAGATGAACAGGGTGAATTGGCGACGGATGAAAGTAGCATAAGACGAGTATGGAATAACTATTTTGAGGGACTCTTTGAAAAAGAGGATACATCCATTTCTTCGCCAATCGGCAGTAATGTTGATTGGAACGACTTTATGGGTGACTTTAGTGACAGTGAGATCAGTATGGAAGAAATAATGAAAGCAATGAAAAGTATAAAACTAGGGAAAGCGGCAGGGTATGATAGGATAAGTATCGAAATGCTGAGGGCTGGTAAAGGGTTGGTGGCTTCCTGGCTGTACTTTCTTTTTCAAAAGTGTTGCTCGAGTGGTAAAGTACCACGAGATTGGTGCAGGGCAGTAATTGTGCCCTTACATAAAGGCAAAGGGTCACACCAGAAATTTAAAAACTACCGCGGAATCAGCCTACTCAGTGTTGTCGGTAAATTGTATGCAAAGGTATTGATTGAAAGAGTGATGAATGAAACAGATGACAAAAATTTGGGATGTGCAATCAGGATTTAGAAAGGGAATGGGATGTATGGATCAAATCTTCTCTTTAAGGAGCATCACTGAAAAGTTCTTAGCCAAGAATCGAAAGGTGTATTGCTCCTTCATAGATTTAAAGAAGGCGTATGATAAGGTGGTAAGGAAGTGTTTGTGGAAGGTGTTATCCAAGTTCGGCTTGGGGAGCCAACTTATACGTGCATTGGTATCACTCTATGAGGATTCTAGTGCATGTGTAAGAATAAACGGGGAAAACACAGACTGGTTCGGTATATCTAGGGGAGTCCGACAGCGATGTGTATCTTCTCCGTGGCTCTTCAACTTGTTCATGGATGACTGTCTGATAGAGTTGCGTGAAAGTGATTATGGACTGAGAATAGGTGGATTCGTCATCAAATGCCTTTTATATGCTGATGATCAAGTGTTACTTGCATCGTCGGTTGAAGAGTTGCAAGAGATGATGAATATTGCATGTGCGTCGTTTGAAAGAAAAGGAATGAGAGTGAATGTGGATAAAATCAAAAACATGGTTTTCGAGAGAGAGGAGAATATGACTTAATGCGTGATTGATATCAATGGTAAGAAAGTGGAACAAGTGAAAGAGTTCGTATATCTAGGAAGTTTGTTTACTAGGGATGGAAAGTGTGATGAAGACATTGAAAGAAGAGTAAAAAAGGGTAATGGAGTAATTTAATGTTTTTTGACATGAATTCCTCATGTGGGGATTATTACTCATAAATAAAAGATGTTATTAAAGGAAAGAAAAATTTCGACACTGGCGGGGTTGACGGGGGCGTATACCCGAAAGTCGCGGGTTCGAACCCCGCCAGTGTCGAAATTTTTCTTTCCTTTAATAACATCTTTTATTTAAGGGTAATGGAGCACTGGATAGTCTCATGTCTAGTCAATCGGTGTCCGAAAAGGCCCGAATGGCTGTGCATGATGCTGTCCTCGTTCCTACGCTTATGTATGGCAGTGAATGTTGGGTGTGGCAGAAGAAGCATGAAAGCAGAGTGAATGAAGTAGAAATGAGATCCCTCAGAAAAGTTTGTAATGTAAGGTTATGTGATAGAATGAGGAATGATGTGATTCGTGAAAGGTGTGGTGTAAAAGATGATATTGTAAGAAAGATAGAAAAAGGAATGTTGAGATGGTTTGGGCACATAGAGAGGATGGATGACAGTAAAGTGGTGAAAGAGATCTATAGAGCCAATGTGGAAGGTAATGTTAGTAAAGGACGACCTCGAAGGACACATTTAGATCAAATAGAAAATGTGCTCAAAAAGGCAGGTGTCCGAAGTACGAAGAGTAAAAGAGCAAGTATGAAAAGATTGATGGATGTGAATGAAGCTAGAGAGGTTTGCCAGGATCGTACAAAGTGGCGATAGATAGTCTCTGCCTACCCCAATGAGAACTAACGGCGTGAGAATATGTATGTATGTATGTACTTTTAGTTCCTCGCCTCTCCCATGGCCGAAACAGAAAATTTGAATTTTGAATGGGAGAGGCGGTACTCCCCGACAAGAGCACAGTCGGTCGGGGTCAGGGAGTCAGGTTCAAGAACCGACGGACGATCCGAGCCGTATCGAGCAGCACCGCTTTCTGCATTTGTGCTGGAACCGACACGCCACAGAAATCCAACCGCCTCAAGTCAACCCATTCGCGGACAAAACAATTGGGATTATTTCTGTCGAAGTCACACCCCACATGTTGGTGATCTCGTGAGCAAGATCGAGATGTTTCCGACGCTTCTCGGTGTCAGCTTTCACGAGACCCTCGTCATGAGGGATAGTGACATCCACTAGAAATACCCTCGACTGCGACCGATCCCATACCACGATATCAGGCTTATTCGCTAGAATAGTCCTGTCCGTGATAACGCATCGGTCCCAATAGATTTTGGCACGGGCGTTTTCTAGGATTGGCTCCGGCAGATACTTGTAATACGGCAGCCTCTGTTGCAAGAGTCCGTACTTAAGAGCGAGCTCCTGATGCAGGATTTTGGCTGCTTGGTTGTAGAAATAAAAGCACGTAAAATAGTCTCATATTTTCATATAATTTAAGCTTACATACTAGGTACATGGAATAACATAATATGATTGTAAAATCACTGGAAAATATAAAAATAATAGTTATCGATAGAGAGCACATCTATTTGAGCATTGAAAAGAATTCTGCGCTTGATTGGCAGCAGTATGAGTACAAGTACATTGGCGTATATACACATTTCATTATTTGTACGTGCTAAAGTTAAGCTTATTTATATATTTTGAGGTGACAGCTGTCATTCATCAATCATCATGCATTTGTTGAGTTAATTAATTAATTGAGAATATAACTCCGCACTTGACATTGGCGAAATTATTGTGGCAACACGATAGAAGCCACGAAGAAAAATAGAATAGAATAGAATATAACATAAATCTCCAAAACATGATTTGCTTAGTAAAAACACATTGAAAGAAGCAGTAAATCAATGAGTTAGATCAAATTATATAATACAAATCATAACAAAGTGACAGAGAGAAAGTTTGTTAAAATAACATCTATAAGTTGAGTATTAATTAACAGTTTTTTCTTCCACCATATTTCAACCACAAAAAGAAAACATCGATAAATCGATTGGCAACATGGTCACATCCCTAAAAATGATACATGACAGCTGTCACAAAGCTCAATTTACATTCGATAAATCTGATAAATCGGTATCCGAAAATAAAAGATAAAAAGTTCGATTTTTGGGGCAGTAGTAACTAAAGTATAGATTACGTAATTATAAAAAATATGTCATAATATTTGATCTCATTTCTAACCAAAATACTGTTCATAAAATACGATTTTTTCAAAAGACGAAAAACTCTAAATGATAAATTATATCAAAGGTCACTTTTTGGAGAAGGGGCATCTTAATTATATCTTTACTTTAAACACCATTTTCTACTTAAATCTCTTTAAGCGAGCTTTTACCAGCGTCCTGCTTTTAAAGGGAACATCCTTATTAAGAGTTCCAATAAATTGATCATTTATATTCGTACATGTTCGTTATATTATAGATAAAATATTTTTTGATAAATTATTTATAATAAATATTTATTCTCTACGAGCTTTTTAAACCGGTTTCATGTGTTTTACTTCGACAAAGAAATGTTTATAAAAATTTAATATATTTCGTTTTGTTCGTGAGTGTTGTTAGCCGGATAGAGGTAGTAAGATTAGTGCTGTGCCTAAAATCTACTTAGCTAGGGGTACTTTAACATGGCCTCTATTATTAAATGTGTTGTACCATTTGCTCAATTCCAGCAGTTGTAATTAACTGAACAATATATAAAAAAGAAACTATTGCACTCTTGGATAAAAATCCTACACATAAATATGGCTTGACCTTGTAATTCCAACATCACTATGACACAAAAAAAGGTCATACGTTTGTACATACATTAATCATACATCACTTATATGTAAAAAAAAATTCTTAAATAACTACAAATTAATACAAATTGCTAATACATAATAAAGGAAGAAAGTTTAATATTTGAGCAAAAACATAAACAGTTCAAATCAATCAGATCATTAGGGTTTCATTTAGAGCAAAAAATTGGAAATGTAAAACAGAACTTTATCGAAATAAATCTCAATATGAAATATAGTAAATTTAATCTAAACAATTTCAAACCTAAATATAACAGGAATGCAATTGTAGTAATATCAAATATTTGCTAGAAAACTTCAGATCTAATAAAAATATTTTACATTTTTAAGCAAAGAGTAAAACTGTTTGTGCGTAAAAGCGTTTGCACGATTCTGTCATGATATTCAGATCCATTTACGGAGTACGTCGATGCATAAAAAACCAGTAAAGCAATAATTCCCAAAGTTGTTTACACCCAGAGGATGAGATTTTTTTATATATAAGTGTATTTATGTTAGTTATGAAATCGATTTTAAATAAAAATATACAATTTCTATAACATATTATATAAAAAACCCAATTTAACTTAAAATTGTATAGAATGTAAATAAATGATTTACATCAAATTGAAAGACAAGTCGGAATTAGGTGAGAGATTTCATGACTATACATATCTCTTGAAGTTCAATAATTTAAAAGAAATTGTGAGAGGCTTAGGCATAAACAACTTTGAGAATCTCTGAATGTAATCATCGACAACTGCTTAAAAAAATAACGATTTAGTTCTCAATATTAATATAAACTAGTTAAAAATACTGATCTTAAAATAATAATGGTCCTACAAGCTTAAAATAATAAAAATAAAGTTTGTGGTTTCGGAGAATCGATAAAATATCGATACAATCGATATCTCGTCTCTCTCATTATCGATTCTCAAAAACATGAGATTACTATCTTAGACTAGTAGAAATATGTTAACTCAAATCAAAGTACACATCAAGGCCACTTAGACGAATTAGGTTCCATACGTATCTCAATCATGATGACGTCAAAACATATATGAAACGGCAGTCACATTGACTAGTGTACTTCGATACTGTTTACAATCTGTCTCAAATCAATAATATCAATCAGATCATTTGTTATGGCATCATATGCAACTTAAACAAAGTAAAGGTTTTTCGAAAAGGATGTCATTAATATTTGTATTTCGTGTTTCGATATCTTAGTTACTACATATATACAATCAAAATGGCCAGGGCCGATTTTACGATTTCTAATAAATTCTGATTAAAGGGGACAATTTGCGCTACCAGCTCTCTCGTAACACTTATCTCGTTATTTTTAGGTAGCTGGAAAATTTAAAATCAACATCAACTTTGCAACTTGCGACACAATCTCAGAAGATCCGTTGTTAGTTAGTTGTAGTACAGTACTAGTGGTCGGGGCACTTGGTCTGGTCGTCGTGCAGGCGGCGCCACAGCTCGAGCTGCTCGTGCGGGCGCAGCATGTGCAGCGCGACGAGGCGGCGCAGTGCGCAGGCGCGGGGCGCGGCGCGGCGGTTCACGAACTCGTTGGCCGCCACGCGCGCCACGCCGCCCGCCGCCGCCGCCACGCCCGTCACCAGCACGTCCTCCAGCCGCAGCCAGCGCGACGCCAGCGAGCGGGACAGCAAGATGGGGATGGCGTCGCGCGACACGAGGTAGGCGGGACCCGTCGCGAAGTCGGGGAAACGAGCGCCGGCGAACTGCGCCTTCGGAACGTAGTATTTAGCGTTGGGTTGACGGCGCGGCGCGGATTTACGAACTATCCGCCCCCACACCGTGCGCGTCGCGTTCACCCGCGCGGCCGCGAACTGCAGCAACCGGTCCACGTTCACGAACATGTCGTCGTCCGTCTTTAGCAGGAACGGTGCGCGCGGACAGTACTGGAGCGTCCACTCGAGCGCCGACAACGTTTTTAGGGTCAGATTCGAGTAGGAGTCGATAAAACGTCCTCGAATCAGATCGCCATACAACTCGTCTTCCGCTTGCAAAGCTGCGCCGAGCGTCGCATTGTTCGGGTCGTGTTCTCCGAGCATAAAAGCCATTGCGATATCGCTTCTCGCGGCGGCGTTTCCCCAGGTCCGTCGAACCGCATGTCTCGCTATAGCATGTGACGGGGCGGAGGATATTAGTATAACTAGTTTCGTCCGTTTTCCAAGCGCGCGACAGCGATGAGCATGTGGCACGGAGTGTCCCGATACGAAATACTGTGAGACTAGTGGAACGGAGTCGTTCGATTTGCTCGGAGAAGCCGGAGGAGCTTGTGACGTCACGTTCTTCTTGGTCGTTATATCGTCGACGTGTACGGGCGCGGCGGTTTGGTTGTGTGTCTGTACGAGCGGTAGAGTGATCCCCCCGCCCCCCGGCGCCCCCGCGTGGCCGCCCCCGCCGCCCCACCCCCCGCGGCCGCCCCACAGCAGCACGCACACGACGACGGCTGCCGCCGCACACAGCACGCGGCCGCGCATCGCATCACGTCACGACATCACCCACGCTGGAATAGAATAGAATAACTTTATTGCACATCAAACACAAATTTACAAAAAATATAATATAATCAAACAGTTTACAGTGGTCTTATCGCTAAAAGCGATCTCTTCCAGACAACCTTTGGAAGGTGAGATCGATAAATTAATTATTTGTAGGAGTAGGAAAGATCCTTATTGTACATTCTGTGTACTAAGTATCGGGAATTTGTCAATAAAACAAAAAAAAACAAATTATTCATCTAAATTTATTTTATCGCCTTCTAAGTAGGCCCCATCGCTTGCAATACAATATCTCCACCGCTTCACCCAGTCTTCCATACATTTTTCTTAGGTTATTTGCGGTATGGCCTTTAGCTTATTCAGCGAATTTTCTTTTATGGCTTCTATCGACTCAAAACGTTTTCCTCGAAGTGGTAATTTTAACTTGGGAACTTGGGAGCCATATCAGGTGAATACGGTGCTTGGTCGAGAACTTTTGTTGAATTTTTCGCTAAAAACTCTTTCACTATAATGGCTGTGTGTGATGGTGCAGCATCCATGAGTTGTGTTGCCACAAATCTGGACGTTTTCGGCGGATTTATTCACTGTTTCTCCCTCTGGAAGGAATTCGGAGTGAACCACACCACGGTAGTCAAAAAAAACTGTCAGCATCACCTTGATTTTGAAGCGACTTTGCCGCGGTTTTTTGGGTTTCGGCTCGTTTTCGAGACGCCATTCTGAAGACTGTTGGCTTGTTTGCATGTCGTACTCATAAACCCATGTCTCGTCGCCAGTTATTATACGTTTCATAAAGGTCGGATCCGTAGAAACTCGGGAAACCATGTCTTCAGCGACATGCTTTCGCTGCGCTTTTTGAACAAAATTGAGCTCTTTTGGAACTAGTCGAGCGGCGACGCGTTTCATGCCTAAAATGTCACTGAGAATGTTGTGGACGGACTTAAAAGATATGTTCACCTCACAAGCCAACTCTCTCAGACTCATACGTCGATTTTCGAGCACTAGCTTCTTGATTCTGTCGATGTTTTCTTTGGTCGTAGCGGTTGAAGGTCTACCAGAACGAGGCAAGTCTACTACTACTTCTCGGCCTTCTTTAAAAGCCTTATACCATTCATAAGCCCTTGTTTTCGATATACACGATTCGCCGTAGGTATTTCGCAACATTTTTAGTGATTCACCACATGAAATATCATTCGAAACACAAAATTTACGGCACACTCTTTGTTCAACAATATTTTCCATTGTAAAAATCGCCGAGGACTCAAAACTATGACCAACAAAAAATGTAGTTTAAAGCAAATTAAATGACAGATCCCGCTCAAATTTTGCGCGCTAAATCAGTACAGTGCCACCAACATGCAGAAAAAAAAATTGAACGACCTCTTTTACGCGGGTCTTTTTATTGACATATTCCCGATACTTTTTACAAAGAGTATTATATGGCCCACATTGCTTTAAAATTTTACAGACGTATAGATAAAAGTCCAAATTAAATATTAGGGTTCTTTTTATCCCGGAAAAAATGATATTCTCGAGGGAAATCGTAGGAACGAGAAGTTTTCCTATAGTTGTGCTTCATACCGCAATATAACCAAATTCCACGCGGGCGAAGCCGTGGGCGGATGGCCAGTAACATATGAATGATTAAATAATTTGTTGGTAGTCTTAACATACTAAAGTCTTGGAGTGCTTTTTGATAAGACTGAACCGTTTGTGAAAACACAATTCTGAACTATAAGACTTAGAACTCAAGTTCTTTAAAGATTATAGATTTTAATATAAAAACCCTAAAATGGGTATCTAGAGGTTCAGAACAACCAGTTCCTCAATCTGTCAATCAATGAAAATTTAAATCATAAAAAAGAGATTAAAAAGATCCATATTCCATTGTTACTTTGCTCAGCATCACAATGCAGCTACATTGGACCTATACATATAAGTCACAGCTGCTAAGCACGCAATACTTTATGAATAAAAATCCTCTTTCCACTTTCGGAAGTTCATTGGGAAAAAAATAATAATAGAGGACTATTGTATATTGGTATTAAACTCACAAAGGCTAAGACGCCTCCTACGACATCCGCACACAGGCAAAGGGTATGGTGCTATTCTAAGCCGACGCTACACAGTCAATAAATAAAATAATTCAAAAATCATTAACAACCAATCACGTTTATTTTATTAACTATTTGGCCATTACCACTAAAATCAATTCCAAGGTAACCCACGTCATCGGTGCACTCACAACATTCGGTAATGATAATGATGGGCGCCGTTATCTCGTGACGAGTAACCGGTAATGATGATTGAAACTACTTCCTAAAAACCTCGAAGCCTCCTTGGAGTGATGTTGAAAATACTTATGTAGCAAATAAAACAAAATAATTTTGGTAGCTAAATATATAGTAACACTATTAAGAAGTAAAGTTTGTAAGGGGCTAAGCTAAGGGAAAAACAGAACCATTAAAAAACGTTCCATTCTACTGTATAGAATCTCGCTAAATTTCATAAAGGTGATTGAAGAAACCTAAGATATTTGAAAAAAGGCAAATATTTAACACGGCAACTAAAATCCTTTTTAGGCAACTTTCTATTAGGTCACAAAAAAAAAAATTTTGCAGTGATTAAATATCTTAGCAACTATTAAACTATACAAGCAACAAAATGCTGGGATCAAAAAACTAAAAAAACGGCTGCTACTGTAAGGTATCAAATATATCAAGCGGGATCAGTGAAAAACTGGTTCAGGTATTATAAAACCTAATGTGGCGACTAATTTTTCCGAGGGGATATCATACATTCTTCAGTGGCAACTATTGGATTTCATTATAAAAATACACATCTGGCAGCGATTTTTAAGTAGCATTGAAACTGAAAATGGGTATTATAATAATGTATTTGGATATTAAAATATTGTTTGCAGATTCGTAAATTCTTGGAAAGGCGGCAAATGCGCTCGCTGGCTTTTTTATTTTTGTGACTATTATATTAAGTAAATTACATATTATGTGTATTGAAGTAAAAATTAATGAAACTAAAATATATTAGATAATTTAAATCTTTTTGTTCATGAAAACCTTATTACTAATAAATAAAGAATAAATAAAGGAATGAAAAATTACGATTCCCGCCTGTGTCGAAATTCTTCTTTCCTTTATTTATTTTTTATTTATTAAAATATATTAGGTTAGGTTAAAAGTTGCTTCTCCCACCCTAATGGGCAGATGCAATTAAGATAGGGTAAGAAAACAGAGGGGGGAGAGGGGGCGAAGCCCCCCTCATTAAAAAACAATTAATCACCACAAATGCGTTTGTGCTAGGTTAGGTTAGGGTTAGCTTATGCCCCTTAGAGCGGCAAAAGGCAACCCGCGAAGCGGGGTGACGTCGATACGCTGTTAGGTTAGGTTAAGTTGTGTAGGTGTAGGTTCATTTAAAAGAGGGAATGTTAATAAAATAGACCAAGAATAGTTTTATTGCATGTCACAATTTGGTTAATTTAGATCCCTACAAATGTAGCCAAAAGTATTTTTTTAAGATCTTGTTTGTATTTATTTGAGACCTTGGTCATGTTTATAGACAACCCCATTTTAGAATTTATGAGAGCCTATTTTAAGTTTTTTATCCGCCAATAATTTGTCGCCTTAGAAGAAATTCAATTGCCACAAAAGAATGTCACTGCCAGATAAAATTTAAATAAAACCTCAAAACTCATTAAAAAGCCGCCGCTTTCTAGTTAAGATGCTACCTCTAATTAGTCGCCAAAGTAGATTATTTACCATCCATTTTCAGTTTTTTTACGACCCGGAATGGTATCAATTTGTCGCCGCGTTAAATACATGCCTTGAAAAAATATTTATCTGGATGGTCTATTAGTGGTTATTTACTAAACGAATCGAACAGCAATGCTAAGCTAAAAGCTGTTGAGCGGCGTTAGGTGTTGAACACTCAATAAATACCTAAAAATTTAATAATACGAAAAAGTTATTCATGATCGAAGCTCATATATGTTCACGCCGAAAATCCCGAGTCTACCCTGAAGAGAGTGATTTTTGGCCATAGTCCTATAGTAGCCTATAGTAGTTTGGCAGACTAACGACTTCCACCCTGGTTGTAGCCGGAACTGACTTTTTACGCGTTTTTTGAAGCACGTAATGATATTAAATTTCAGACAATCCGGTATTTACCTTGCAATATCTTACCATACTGCGTTTGATCTTACAAAATTTATTTGTGAGTGTGAGGGTATCCGGGGATCGAACACGAGACATCGAGATCGTGAGCGAATGTTCAACCGTTAGACTAGGAGGGAAGTTTATCTATCGTTTACAATCCAAATTCCTTCACCGCCCATTCGTTTCGTATGTATTAAGTTACCTTTTATTTGATTTTCAAATCTTTTTTTCTAATAAATTATATGTATAGTTATAATTTAATTTCCAATCAACTTAGTTGATCATCAACTCATCAGCCGAGGAAGGTGACAAGGTCGCCGGCGGCACGTATTGGGACAAGTGCGAGCTATTAATACGTTAGTTCCTGTCCAACTTCACTAATTGCTGGCTTGTTTACATCACATACCTTCCTATATGAACAAGCGTATATCGTAAAGAAAGGTAGATAGAGCTACGAAATTAACCGATTGTCAGCTATTTTTGGAATTGGAGTTAAATAGGGGGTAGTGCTTTTCTCATACGTTGCACAGCACACCACAAAATCGTATCAGTGAGAACCAGAAGCTCTGGCTACCCTTTTTCCAGAATATAGTCACATGGTATAGACACGAAGGTATGATATAGTATCACTTACGCCACTTACCCTCGAAGGGGTGGTAAGAGGAACTAATTCATCTGAACATTAGGTTACATATAGTTTTACCTGGTGTTTTAATATGGAGTTTCTTCAATACTTTAATTAAATAAAAAAAATACAAATCCGCCTTAAATATTCTGCGAGTTAAATTAATCCTTTCACATGCATTTCATGAGACATTTAAATATCCACATCTATTTATATACTTTGGTAGTCCATTGAAAATCCTTCACCTTTTCCGGAGCCTTTAATATTCTGTTGTGCAATATAGTTATAACAGCGTCAAAAATATGCAATTGAATTCAGAACTTTTTTAAGTTAATAGCAGCTTTGAAAACTAAATTGAAAACGTTCTTACGAAGGCGAAAGTCCGGAGTGTAAATAATAACAGAGCATGGATGAGAAGAATGATGAATGTGACAGAAGGAAGAGGGTTTTGTCAGGATCGTGCAAATACTATCCGCTTACTCCAATAGGGACAATGCGCATAAGAATAAGTAAGTAGCAGCTTTAAGTATCGAGCAAAAAAGAAAAGGAATCCTATTTAATAGTTGTTTACGTAAACTTTATTAACTAAGGTTTTGAGGTTGTTATTCCTTCTCGCAGTTTTCGAAAGAGGTGAATTGGGGTTCTCAATTCAACTTGTGTAGGTCATCAATGTGGCTGCCATCACCACCCACATCTTTTATATTAATATAAAAAAAAAGTTTATTCAACATCAAAAACAACTTACAATTACTACATAAAGCCTACTCCCTAAAAAAGGGCAAAGCTTTGTAAACTTAGGATAAGTAGTGAACTAATCATACATATTGGCGTAAGTTACATGACAGAACAAGCAAAATTAAAAGAAAAACTAAAGTTAAAAACTAAAATTAAAAAACAATATAATAAACATACATACATACATATACTCACGGCTATAAATCCCTTAACGGGGTAGCCAGAGCTTTGGAATGAGAAATTCCTCAGCCACTTTTGGAAGTTAATTGGGGAAAAGATTGTAATAATAAATGTTTTTGGTGACGGGTCTCCAGCCACATCGCCCAAAAATCACTTGAAAGGCCCCTATATCCTTAGTCGCCTCTTACGATCACCCACGGGTAGAAATGGGGTAGTGTTATTCTAAGGCGACACTACACGGCAACAATATTAGAAACAATATAATTATAAAAATGCTTACAGAATAGGTAAGTGTATTTGGGCTTGTATGTGTGTGTGCGTGTTTGTGTGTGTGTGCGTATGTATGTATGTGTCTATGCATATGTGTTTGATTCAGTGCGAGACTGATATACATAGATATATTGTATATACACACACCGAGTCTTTTCTATTTGTAATTCTGCAACCCCACTTTAGGATTTATACTGTAAGTTTACACAAACTGTACATAATTGTCGTGGCCATATCGTAGATTTGAACACATCGTGAAATGATCGATCATTTCATGAAATAGTTACATTTCATGATGTGGCCAACCTCATCTGACCAGATCATAAAATCGTCAAAGTTTCACGATTTTGTCATCCACGCTTAGCCAGATCGTAGAAATAGGGTGACCTGTGAAATGCAATCCAAACTCTACGGTTTTTTAACATATTGCTCAGTTTTTTCGTAATTTGCAAAGTTCTCAAGAACCAATTCGTCGTAAACTCTTATGTTATCACTCTCTTCCTCACTTAATAAAGAATTATTGACTTTTTTACTGCGAGAAACAATACTTTTGCCTGCGGCCGCCATCTTCACACATACACAAAGCGTTTTCAGCGCCTCTACCGGTAGTTAATGTAACTACTTTACGATATGACCAAATAATCTTAAACATTTCATGAAGAGGCCATGTGTTTAGTTGGTCATATCGAGAAACGATTTCTTATCATCGGTCTGCCCAAACCACATCACGATGTGGCCAGTAAACAGTTGAACATTTCATGAAATACGACTATTTCATGAAATGATCGATCATTTCATGATGTGCTCAAATTTACGATATGGCCACGACACATACACTGTATGTATGTCTGTCCGAGAGCTGTTCTGTCACTCACAATAAATTAGGAGTGTGAATATGATATTAGCAGTCGGCGCTAACCATATGAAGGATAACTCGTATTACATTTCAGAGTGCGGTTTCAACAGTAACACGCCAAATGGCTCATTGTCATTCTTTATCACTAACTAGACAACTCTTCTCGTTTGCTATGGATAATATACATACATACATATACATATACTCACGGCTGTAATTCCCTGAAGGGGTAGCCAGAGCCAAGGAATTATAAATTCCTCAGCCACTTTTGGAAGTTGAGTGGGGAAAAGATAGTAAAATAAAGGTTTTTGGTGATGAGTCTCCAACCGCATCGCCCGAAAATCCAATTAAAAGCCCCAATACCCTTAGTCGCTGCTTACGACACCCGCGGGTAGGAAGGGGTAGCGACATTCTAAGCCGGCACTACACGGCAAATATTAATTAAAAAGTTATTTATATGGATAATATATACGAGTTTTGTTTGAATAGCTGCTTTCCTGTGTAGTGTCAGCTAAGAAAAGCCTATCCCGTTTCTTCCGGTGGGTGTAAGTAAGAGGCGACTAACGGTATTGGGGCTTTTAAAGGATTTTTGGGCGATGCGGTTGGAGACCCATCACCAATATAACCTTCATTTTGCCATCTTTTCCCCACTAAATTTTCCAAAACTGGCTGAGGAATTTCTAATTCTTTAGCCCTGGCTATCCCTTCTAGGGATTTATAGCCGTGCGTATGTGTATGTATGTGTTTTGCTTAAATAACACCGCTATATCTCTTTCGCTACTTTTGTATGAGGCGAGTAACTTTACAGAACACTCATCTGTATGTTCTTTTAATCGTGTCAAGGCTTTGTATAGCCTATATAAGTCCCCACAAGAAGGTCAAATCTATTCTGAATTGAGTGATTTGTCCATAGTCCACCACGCTGGTCCAGTGCGGGTTAGCAGACTAACGACTACTACCGTGATAGTATAGATAGGGACTGCGAAGGCTTATAAGTGCCCTTCGAAGCCCGGCATTACACTCACCTCCCCAAAAATGAGAGCTACCCCCGGGAATCCAACCCGAGAACTCCGTATTATAAACCGAACGCTCCACCGCTAGACCACGAAAGCACGGGATATTCAATTCGCAAAAGCTATTCATTCAAAACGGAGTAGTGTCATTGTACACCGACTATTGCAGCCGTATTTCACACTGTATCCAGTGTCGTGACGCGAAGTCGAGACGTACCAATTAACAGAGCTATGCTGATTGCCCCATCCGTCGGTCGGAGGCAACACTCCGTTTTAATAGAACCTTCAATCATTTTAATGCGAATGCTTATATATATTTGTATGATTCTCACTCAATCCCGCCTAAGCTACCGAACAAACAATAATTACATACGAGTAGAAAATGGCAAGGGTTTAAGCATACATACATACATATACTCACGGCTATTAATCCCTTGAAGGGGTAGCCAGAGCTGAGAAATTAGAAATTTCACAGCCACTTTTGGAAGTTGAGTGGGGAAAAGATGGTAGAATAAAGGTTGGTGGTGATGGGTCTCCAACCGCATCGCCCAAAAATCCCTTAAAAGCCCCAATACCGTTAGTTAATCATAATCGTATAAAATTTAACTATCTCTTGTCTAACAAGGTAAATATAGTAGACAATATATAATATTCTTATCTGTATATAGGTAATGTTAGTACTACAAACCAATTAAGCTCTGAAGTAATTACTATAATAACTTTACCGAAATTCAGCAATATTGATATAAATATTGGTATAATTATATCGGTTGATGCAAAAATGTGTGAAAAATCAAACCTCATCCAGTTATTGATAACAATCGACGACCTTCAAAGCCTCAGACGATCTCCGTATTTTTTAGTCAACCTATTTTGATGATGTCAGGTATCAAACGAAAAAAACGCATTACCATTGGTCATCATGATTGCTATGTAGTGTCGGCTTAGAATAGCACTATCCCATTTCTTCCGGTGGGTGTACGTAAGAGGCGACTAACGGTATTGAAGCTTTTAAGGGATTTTTGGGCGATGCGATTGGAGACCTTTATTTTACCATTTATTCCCCACGCAACTTCCAAAAGTGGCTGAGGAATTTCCGATTCCTTGGCTCTGGCTACCCTTTTCTAAGGATTTATAGCCGTGAGTATATGTATATGTATGTATGTATGTACCAGTGGTCAATTGTTTTAGGTGCCATGACTTCGAAGACTAAAACATCAGACATAACATTACAAAATACAAATCCCCTCTTTTTGTACGGATAATAGGTTAGTGATATAGGTTAGTTACTAATTAAGAACCTGTAAGGCAAGTACAGGGGAAAATATCTAGAGTAACCGGAAGCTCTGCCTACCCAGCGTGGGAAATATTCGCGAAAGTAAACGTCAGTAGAAGTACAGCAATACAATAGATATTTTAGTATATTGTTATGATACTATCAATGGATCATTATGTAAGAGAGGCGACGAATGATACTCGTAGTTCCGAGAACAGGATTACATTAGAAGAACATTTGTTACGAAGATATTGTTTTTTAATGTGATTTATCCCCGTTTAATGTCGGCTTAGAATGGCACGACCATATCCCTTCTCGAGGTTTTTGTATGAGGCAAATTAACGTGTAGGTAACTTTTCAACAGATTGTTAACTATGCGGTTGGGAACCCATCACCAAAAAAACCTTTATGTCCTCACCTGTAGGGCAAGCACGAGCGCTATTTTATAGACACGATAACGGTTAGAATGAGATGGTAGTATACGATAATAAGTACCTAAGTGCGTAAGAGATGGCTGCTTTATCCCACGCGATAACTAGTTTAAACACGGCTCGTACTAGCCGGGCTGCATAGCTAGTACGAGCCGTCTTTTAACTAGATATCGCGTGGTGTAAAGTAGCCATCTCTTACACACTTGCTTAGTATCGTATATTGTCATCTCACTCTAACCGTTATCGTGTCGATAAAATTTATAAACGTTGCTTTACAAGCACATTAGGAGTACTAATATTAATAAATTTCTTCGCTTAATTCCGCTAAATAATACCTGCAATCTTCATGCAACATGCACTGTGCACCGCCCGCCCTCCCACTTACCGAGTGCCCGGTGGTCAGCTGCCGAACTGTCTACTAACTGCTCGTCAATGACTCGTGTTGAGTCGAAACGCGTCGCATGTTTGTGGTTGCCTGTGGTTTTCGCTTGCGGGTGTGTGTGTGGTGCATTGTCTGCTTTTCGATTTCTTGTAAGTGGAAGGGCGGGCGGTGCACAGTGCATGTTGCATGAAGACTGCAGGTATTATTTAGCGGAATTAAGCGAAGAAATTTATTAATATTAGTATTGCTATGGATTTCCGCAAAGTAACGCCTGATTCAATCCAAGCACATTAGGTTTAGGCGGCAATGCCATACATTTAGTGTTGTCCTTTTAAATTAAAACATTGTTTGAATTCCATAAATGGGAGGTTTGCACAAGTGACTGAATACAAAAGAAATATCAATCACTATCAAGTCAACATTGTAAATAAACCAACAACTATATATATTCATAAATAAAAGATGTTATTAAAGGAAAGAAAAATTTCGACACTGGCGGGGTTCGAACCCGCGACCTTCGGGTATACGCCCCCGTCGCTCTGCCAACTGAGCTACAGTGTCAGTTGGCATCCAGTGTCGAAATTTTTCTTTCCTTTAATAACATCTTTTATTTATGAGTAATAATCCCCACATGAGGAATTCATGTCAAAAAACATTAAATTATGTGATAGTTAGGCGTTTCCAACATTTGCATTCTATCTGAAAAGGTAGACAAGTGGCCGTCCGAATTAGTTAAAATTCGGAGGTAGGAAACGCAAACACTACTTGAACGTGTAAAAAAGAAACAAAGGATAGAGAAATTTCGCGCTGGATGCCAACTGACACTGTAGCTCAGTTGGCAGAGCGACGGGGGCGTATACCCGAAGGTCGCGGGTTCGAACCCCGCCAGTGTCGAAATTTTTCTTTCCTTTAATAACATCTTTTATTTATGAGTAATAATCCCCACATGAGGAATTCATGTCAAAAAACATTAAACTATATATATATATATATATATATATATCTATGCTTGCTAAATGAGGAAAGTTTTGTAAGTGTGTTTGTACTGAATATATCTATCATATATATTGTCGTGTAGTGCCGGCTTAGAATGTCGCTACCCCTTTCTACCCACGGGTGTCGTAAGAGGCGACTAAGGGTATTGGGCCTTTTTATTGGATTTTTGGGCGATGTGGTTGGAGACCCATCAGCGAAAACCTTTATTTCACCGCCTTTTCCCCACTCAACTTCCAAAAGTGGATGGGGGAATTATAATTCCTTGGCTCTGGCTACCCCTTCTAGGGATTTATAGCCGTGAGTATATGTATGTATGTATATCTATCATCAATAGAAACTTAAGAATCCAGAAGAAACATAGGCTATGTATCATTACATCACTTTTAAGTTCATAAGGGGTGAGCAGTGATTGGAGAAATCTTTGATGTTTGGAGAACAATACTACCCATGCTGAGGCAGTCTACTAGTTATAAAACATACATACACTCACTGCTTCAAATCCCTAAAAGGGGTAGCCAGAGCTTCACAATAAGAAATTAGTCAGCCCAATTTGGAAGTTGAGTGGGGAAAAGATTGTCGGTGATAGGTTTAAACCGCATTGCCCAAAAAATATTTTGATTTAAAGGAGGTATTAAAGGTTATTAGCCGTGTAGTGTTGGCTTAGAATAACACTACCCATTTCTACCCGTGGGTGATCGTAAAAGGCGACTAAGGGTATAGGGGCTTTTTAAGTGATTTTTGGGCGATATGGTTGGAGACCTGTCACCAAAAACATTTATTATTACCATCTTTTCCCCCATCAACTTCCAAAAGTGGCTAAGGAATTTCTCATTCCAAAGCTCTGGCTACCCTGTTTAGGGATTTATAGCCGTGAGTATATGTATGTATGTATTAAAATACAAACAATGGCACCATACGGCAATGTTATTGGTCAGTTGAAAGTATATCTAACAAAAAAAAATTGACGAACCATTTGCTCAGAAATGATGTGCTTTCTCATTAGATGGAATTGAACCAATCCTACCTATTCCATACAACCAAAAAATACTGAACTTGACTGAGGAAATGAACCTGGGAATAAGATAACACTATGTGGAATCAATAGACAAAGTACAAAATAAATTCTTAATCATTATACGCTACCGTTGACATACAACAATTAAGATGTTATTGGTTTTAAAATGACTGAATTCATTAGGGATAATGTTGATAATAATTTAATTAATAAGCAATTAAATAAAATATTTTTTATAACTTTAAAACCCTGCATGCAATTATATATATTTATTAATTAAATTACTAGCCTAAGATAACATAACATAAACATAAACGTTTAAGATAAATAGGTAAAAAATATATAAAAAACATATTTTCTAATGACGAGTCAAGACTGCAAAGTTCCTCACTCAGTTTCTCCCTCTCCCTCCCGTAGAAAGAATTCAACCTACAAAAAGATGATTTTCAGATATGAGCATTTGAAGTTTGAACTTTAGATAGCTTTTCATACATGGGTTAGGTTGGGTTTTAAAAGTAAACAGTTTATATGCATTTTTATAAGTAGTTATCACTACCTCATAGATTCAATTCTTAGCAATACATTGGCATACTAAACTAAATTTGGACAAAAATGTGGGTTCAGTACTTTCTGCTTAACTACATCCAAATGTTGGTTTATTTTTGTTTGTTATTCTGTTTATCGCTTTATTCCATTATGTAAAACATTACAAGCCTGTTTCAAAATAGAATTTCCTGATCTAATTCATATAGTTTGAATATAATGCGACCATAATGTTAGTAAATAAAAAACTTTTTGCCAAAAGGCTTTGATAAAATCTAGAATAAACCAATCATTTAAAGTAAATTTTAAGAGATTGAAGTACAAAATTAACTTAAAGATGTTAGTAATTTGTCTGTAAATCTGTTTCTTCTGGCTAATGTCTCAAATAGTTTGGCAAAAATTATCAGGGTTTTCACTCTGAAATCTGATGTTGAAATCGGAAAGATTTTTAAAAACCTTTACTACCCATGCTAAGCTTGGGTGTACTATTAGTATATGGAAGAGAAATTGGGACTTCAATCCAAACTGTCTGGTGTTTCGTAATCACAATATTTAGTTAATCACCAAAGCTTTGATAACAATGAAGGTGTTATAAAATCTAATTAGAATTAATTTTGCGATAAATCTTAAAATTAATACTTCTTTCTGTTTATACCATATTAGTAATATAGTTCTATCTTTAATGACATATTTTTCACACTATTTTTGGTTATTTTATAGAATAGAAAACTTTCTTTTATGCATAACATTTTAATACAGTTACAAACAGTTAAAGTATCAGAATTCTATACTACTGATAATTATTAATATGTGTTTAGATTCAATTTATAGATAACATTTACTGGTTTAAAATGTTTTTTTTTAGACAGAGAATAAAATGGGGTTTGTTAAGTGGTTACAAGCTGCACGGGGAAGTAGTACTGTGTTTTATGATTACTATATGTCTTCAAGTGAAACTTTGACGCATGATTTCAAGACATGCTTTACTTTTATGGAATATAGTACATAAACATAGGTCACAAATTCAAATTTTTCATTGCACTAATTAATATGCAGCCATAAAATCTGATGCTAAAAGAATATGTGAAATGGATAATAATGAAATAAGTTATTAATATTTAACATGTGGTCAGTAGGTCATTTTACGCGCGCGTATGAATTGGTGTCGGATGTAACATGATTTTATGCAATACTGAGTGATGAGTTGACGAAATTATTACACAATTTTATAA
The DNA here is from genome assembly GCA_963576735.1 of Bedellia somnulentella. Classification (NCBI taxonomy): domain Eukaryota; kingdom Metazoa; phylum Arthropoda; class Insecta; order Lepidoptera; family Bedelliidae; genus Bedellia; species Bedellia somnulentella. The sequence goes on from OY755194.1 coordinate 12,683,326, forward strand.
GTTATATAGCACCATGGACCAACGAAATCAGCCGCTTTAAGCCAACAAACACTACAACGGTAATGTATGTGATAAACGGACAGGTCATCGATCGGCAGGAAGGCCCGACATGAGCAAAATCATAGAAATTATTAAAATATTTCAACTTACTTTACAAGTGCGTATAACTTGGAGTACGTCGTGTATCTTTATTAACAAACTACAGCATACTGGACACTTTGTTTAAATAAACTGTACGTTAAGAAAGCACAGAATAGTTGCAAAATGAATGTTAAGTATTATTGTAATTAAACGCACAAATTAACTTTATGTTTACGAATACACGATAGGCGGGTGATGTTGGGTGGCTGACTGACAGAAGACTGACGGACGGACGGGCGGACGGGACGAAGTGACTGACACAAACTGACATTTATGACAACTCAATTGTTTGAGTGATCAGCTGACTGACAGTTAAATATGGATAAATATAATCTGAGAATTCTGAGATGAATAACTACGATGAATGACTTATCTACAAAATACCGATGCTTAATTTTATAGTTTGTAATATAAATAATAACGACAAAACCTATTAAATGTCAAAACCACTCGATCCATACAGGTCTTTTTAATGTAGCAAATGAAGTCCACGAAAAATAGCATCAATGTGAAACGAATATACTATTCATACTATCCAAAGAAGCTTGCAATTAAGACGCCAATGCCTTTTTGGTTAGATAATTTCAGCCCAGCCAACTTGGATCGAGTTTTTTGGATATAATAAAACGCAGTTTAAGTCGGACCGGCCTGTTTGGATTTTGTATCCGAGTCCATACAAAATAGGATAATCTCAAATGTTTACACTTTCCAAACAGCCCGCAAGTTACACACCAAATGCTCTTGAATAATGTAAACAAGGATATAATCACTCAAGTAAAAATTTTCGCGCTTCACATTTTTAATGTAATTCTCTTTTACTGTTTTATTTAATTTTATTACTTATGTATGACATAGAAAGAGTTACAGAGTTCAAGAAAAATTATAAACTGATTGACATTTGTTATAATCAATAGACAAAATATGTTTTTTTCTTTAGAAAGAATTAGAAACTGTGCAACGAGGTAATAAACTTATTAAAAATAAGTAACTATGTTAATATCGTGGATGTACTAACTAAAAAGGAGAGCTTACTAACTAAAAAATGGTACAAAACAATGCAATTTATTATCTGGCAAAAAAACCTATAATCTATTGAACGATGTCAAGTAAAGACATGTCCTAGCCTAGAGAACAAGCCAGAACAAAGGAGTGTGTCCCGTCCGCACGGTTGCCAGACGAGATTATGAATAAAAAGTAAAACTTTTCAGTCGGGAATATTTTATAAAAGAATAATATTGTATATTTTAAATAAGCCTTGTAATGCTGGCTTAGAATGTCACTACCCCTTTCTACCCGCGGTTGTCATAAGAGACATGCGGATGGATTGCATGGATTTTGGGCGATGCGGTGCGAGACCCATCACCAACGATACTTTATTTCTACCACCTTGTTCCCTAACAACTTCCAAATGTGGCTGAGGAGTTTCTACCTCTGAATCTCTAGCTACCCTTTTTAGGGATTTATGGCGGTGAGTATATTTATGTATGTATTTTATAAAAAGCATGTTCTTATTAAAATGATATAATGATTATTGACGTCTATCATCAAATTGAAGATGAGTAATTTATTAATTTTGGTAATATACAAAAAAATATTTATCACGGGTACTGTTAGGCGGCCGACCCTGTTAGTCTTTTTAAAAAAAACTACATAATACACCCTAAATTTTATTAAAGGAAAAAACACCAATATTCTCACAACACGAAACAAAGTACTGATTTCCTAAGTTGATAGGCGCTAAAGCCAAGATGCGCGTCTCGCGAGGTCCAGAATCTAACTGACTGTAAATAATGAATTAATTTAAAACAATAACTATTATTCCAAGAAATGCTGACTTTCAATAATATACTAAGGAAAATTACTAGTGTGACTGAAATGCTGATTGAGCTCTAAGTACATAGAAATAAGGGTTATAACAGCTCCCCCTTTTTGACGAAGCTTTATCCTTGAAGGGTGAAGCGTAGTTACTAAAATATCGAATCAACTTTAGAAATCAGTTTAACATAAATCGAAATAATACATGACAGAAATAATAAACACATGACATTTAAAATTAGTTTCTAAGTAATAAAAATTAATAAAATCTTAACATAAAATAAATTTTATTGAATTAGTCGTAACACATGAAATATTTGACAATACACATTAAGTATTAAAAGTTGAGATTTCTATTTGAAGACACGTAATGTTTAGAAGGGGCTGGTAGAGACTTTAAAGATTTATTATCATCATCGGATGAGGATACTTCGAACATTTCTATATTGTTTGAAACAGAGGATTTGTTATTTACAGATTTCTTGTTATGACATTGATTGAATATTTGTATACAACATTGAGATTTTGAATTACGATTGGTTTTAAAACATTTATATATTCTGTAGCTTAAATACAACATAATAGTGAATACACCGATATAAGTTGCAAAGGAATAATAAGAGCTATATTTTATAAAATGTGATTCCTTTTCCATATTATTAATTTCATTCTCTAAATTATCCAAATCATGTGAAGCGTATTTCAAGGAATCTAAGTCTATTTTCGTCAAACTGATCGGTGTTAAAAATGATAGAGAATGATTAAATTTTTCTTTCTTACAACATTCATCATTTGTAATGTCGAAATTAACATTTAAAGGAGAGTTTATTAAGTATGAGTAACTATTACTTGGTAACAATTGAATCGTTTTAGAAAAACCAATACATTCTTCAGTTAATTTAACTGTGCCGGTTCCAACAATGGAATAATCAACAATATTGTCATTACATTTTACAGTTAGCTTATTTGGGATGGATTGAACATATATCCATTTATTATTAAGTAGTCGCTGCCAAATATCGACATCACAATAAATTAAATTAGATTTACAGAGAGTAGGCAGAGACATAATAATTTCTGTTAAAAGTTTTGATTCGCAAGTAGGATTAGTTATGGTTGAAAATATAGATATTAATTCACATATAGAGTAGTTGTTGTTTATAATTTTACACTTGTCTAGACTGTCTAACATAGCATAATACAATCTGTTATCGCTCAGTGTGATATAGTTATTAGAAGGTTGAATCAAAGTAAAAGTTGACGATGTCTTATCTTGATGAGGTGTAGGCAGAGGAATGTTTTTGTAAACAATGAACTTGTCGTTCGTTATTAACGGAACTCGCAAAATAAAAACAATCTTATTATTAAAATAATATGAACTTAATGTAGACACATCTATTAAGGAGTGGATAGAGTTGATATTTAACTGAACTGGGAATTCCGAATTCTTACTTAATTGATTACTATTCCTAACTAATTCTTTGTATAAATTTAAAGGACTTATTACGCTAGGATGTAAAATATTAAGCTTAGAAAATAAAATAGCATTAAGAGTAGTGTCTAACAAATTAGATATAGATAATAAAGAACCTTCTATAATATTTAGTAAACTATTAATCCTAGTTATATAATTAAACATATCATCTAATTTTGTCACTTGGGATATCACCTCGTTTAGGTGGTCAATCTGTGCGTTTAATTTTATTTCATTTAGGTTAAGCTTATAAATAGAGGAGTTAAAATTATTAATTGTGGACTGAATTATATGTATGTTATCTTTCATTAGATGGAACAATTTGGATTCGCTCTTTTTGCAGGATTCGATCGCTGCATCGTACTTTCTCGCATCATCGGCGTCTAAAGTGCCAAAAAAGAATTTTAAGATCTCGCCACCGAATTCGAGAGATCTTTTAAATCTATGTGTTGAGTTGTCGTTTAATATAATATGGGATAAGGATTGCAATTTAAGATAACTAGTTTGTAATAATATTTCGTTTGGGTTTAAAACGTCTTTACAATTAATTAAATCATGTGATTCTATTTTATTACATAAGTTTTCAGTATTTAGTAATAGCTTTTCGATATTGTTGAGATACGGTTCAAGAGAAATTATATCTATGTGAGTAATTATCTTCCAATAATTGTTATAAAAACGTATGTTAGTAATAGGTTCAAAGTATATTCCGGGACTGTGGATAATTGGCGTTATCTTGGAATCTGCGTGGCATTTGTAGCACAATGCTCTGTAAATAAATATAATAATTCTTGAGTTATAATGTGGCAGGTTTAATTTGGTTCGTATGGTATTTAACGGATTTACGACCTATCTGTAACGTGACATTATGTTTATTGTGGATTTTAATTATTTTGTAAGGTCCTTTCCAAATAGGAGCTAGGGCTTTACGCTGTTTGTGGTGATGTTTTAGGTAGACCATATCACCTGTTTTATAATTGGTTTCATGCGAACTAATATCGTAATATCGTTTAGATATTTCTTTCTAAGTTAAAATATTTTGGATAGCTTTCTCGCGGCTGAACCGCATTCTATATTGAAGAGCGCGTATGTATTCATCGTATGTAGTGTTATTATTAGTTTCATATAAGGAATTAGGGATCTGGGGTTTATAACCATACAAAAGTTCGTAAGGGGTAAACTCAGTTGTACAATGTGGTGTAGTATTATAAGATAAGATAGCTGTAAATAAGTAGCAATGCCAGTCGTTTTGGTTTTCGTTTACAAAAGCTTTTAAATATTCTTTCAAGGTAGCATGTGAGCGTTCAAGCGCTCCATTGGTTTGGGGGTGATAGGGAGTAGTAAAAAGAGATTTAATTTTTAATATTTCCATTAGTTGTTTGAATAATTCAGAGGTGAAGCATGTACCTAAATCAGTGAGTATAGTTTTCGGGAATCCGAAAAGAGATATGAAATGAACTAAGTTACGAGCTATCTCGTTACTAGTTAAAGTTACCATGGGGTAGGCAGAGGTGAACTTTGTAAGATCATCCTGTAGGGTTAATATGAACTTAAATTGTTGAAAACCTGCGGCGCTAGTATAGCAAGTAATAACAGTCGAGATATCTCGTCTGTCGTGGCTTCCGAAATTCTCGGACTCCTCCTTAGGTAAAAATAAAAGAAAGATGCGGCAACCTCTGCCCGCGCGTGGTCCTACTAAACTGAGTACAATGTACTTGGTTTGCTTCAGTCGAGTTTAGTCCGCTACGATACTTCAAGTCGACGAGCTGACATAATCTTTGACATCGAAATTAAAATTTTCATACAATTCGCGCTTAAAATGCCTGGCTGTGCCTTTATTCAGTGCACAAATCATTCAAGGCGTAAAAACAAATCACAGGGAATCACGTTTCATGCGTAAATACACCAAAAATATATTTACAAGCAAAATATTATTAATTTCGGCCATTTTATTCTTGAAATCTGACATGTTTAAGTGACAGAGACAGACTATACGAGCCCATCGCTCTATCTTTATCTTTGCGTCATGTCGTGTGTGTTCGTATCAGTTCGTATGGATGTAGTGCGGTGTTGTGATAAACCGATAAGGCCCATATTTAGTTGACAATTTGTACGCTCACGCCGCATCTTCTTCTTTTATTTTTATCAAAGGACTCCTCCCACTTTTGTTAGCACAGTCTTGTATGTCGAGAGAGGACGACAAAGCTTTCATGGCCGAGAAGACGTTTATTCGTTCACTTTCCGTCGGTCAATTAGGTTTTTTACTTTTTATTTTAGTGTGTATTTGAGTTCATTCAAAATTAGTTGGTGTCTTTCTACCACTTTGCTTACGGCTAATTATTTTACCCATTTTAGAGGTTTATGTTGGTATATTAAATATACTCTTATATTTTTCTCGTTTCATAACACATTATGGATAATATACCACTTATACAGATTTGAGTAAACGAAATTTCAACAGGTAGAAATTTTCAAGATTTTGTTGACGTTGGCAGAGAGAAGTTGTCATTCTATGGGTTATTTGCCACATAAACAAGATGGTCGTTTCGTGTTGTTATGGTTCTATCAGTTTTAAACATAAATAAACGAATTTCAAGGATGGAGTACTATTTGTTGATATAGTAAGTATATAAGTTTCTGTATTAATATGCGAGTGATTATAAATGTGTGGTAAGGGTATAACGTGCATTTTTTTAACTTTACAGACCGGTGTATTCGAAACCCAAAACACCATCCCCGATTTAGCCACTATTTGGCTTCAGCCCTCTAATGGACAAGTGGATAGACCATGTGGAGTTGTAGACCCTCCTTACTTGAGGCCCATCCGGAGAACAAAGAATCTGGCAAACCGATATTAATCGGATGAGAAAATCGTAAGTTTTCATTTCACTTTTTACAAGTCGTAAGTATAGCGTACAAGAAATAAAAAAAAACAATTCGCAATCTAAATCCTATAGAGAATGCTAAATGAATCTAAAAGTAATGAATGATAGTACCTGCCTTCCCCAATGAGAACTTTTGGCGCGATCCTATGTATGTATTGACGATGATACGAAATAAGTAGTTAAACCAAAAATGAAATATTACTCAATCTTATTTTGCAATTGACATTATACATAAACTTACCTATGCCACACCATACCCATACTCATGGCTATAAATCACATTATTTTGTATAAAACAGGATATATATACAGCGTGTTAGTTTGACGGCGATTGTTACTTCAATATTAATTCGTATATTAAAATTTAATGCTTAATATCCACCATATGAAATAAACAAAAAGATTAAAACCGCTTTAGCAGAAAAACTTACTTTCTCCATCAGATGGAAAACTGTGGTTATCTACACTAGCCTAGCGCACACACTCCTACCCGTATAATGTCTCACCCACACACAGAGAACAGCGGGCGCGTCATGTGACCATCTAGTCTTGCGCACACTTGCTCGTGACCGTATAAACCGCACTATGACAGCAATGCAAAATTTTTTTGAATTTCGCGGCTATGTTTGATTTTTCTTTGAACTTATCGCCGCGCCTGGTGAGGCTGTGGTCTTAGTCGCCTCGTATTTCAATCCAGTATTAAATATGGGGTAGTGTAATTCAAACATTTTCAAGTAAAAAGATTGATGGATGTAAACAAAGCTAGAGAGGTTTGCCAGGATCGTACGAAGTGGCGATCGATAGTCTCTGCCTACCCCAATGGGAACTAATGGCGTGAGAATATGTATGTAAAAAATCTATCTCTATTAATTAACATCGACGATTATAACAAAACTGTCGTCCTAAATAATCAGCTACCGCTATTTTTGTTTTACTTTACATCTCTGCCTCCCCAATGGGAAGTAACGGCGTGAGTATGTATGTAATGTATGTACTTCATGAGCGTAAGATAATAAAATTAAAAACAAATAGAGACCCTCGAAACGATGCATTTACGTGGCATAAAATAAAGTGCGCAAAAGATACCTATTCATTCATTAACCGACATCGAAATTGGAGGAGTTCTTGGTGTTTACTAAACTCTCTCGGGGCTAAAGGGTTCTAAACGGGTGTATCTGTACTCTATCACAGTTAACTAAAGAATACGAATAAAAATAACTCACCCCGTTTTGATTGACAGTGGCAGATCCGGGCTATCACCTTTATTTGCGCAAAACGCAGAACATTTTGAGAATTAACATTATAAAACACCAACACTGAACTTTGCTGGTTCGTGTACGCCATATTTACTCAACACAATCACAACACAAGATACTAAAACTGAACTCACACTCCGAAAATTAATGCGAAAAATCAAAGTGACATCCAATCATAAGCGACACAAACACAATGAGCTACAAACAACAACTAACTTAGTACTAATACTGTTCCTTTGATAAAATGCCGACAAGCCCGCCCGACTTGATACATGCAGATTTTGAATTTCGCGGCGATCGATGTTTACGAATTATGAATTTTTCTCTGAACATAGTGCCGCATTCCAACGCAGTATTAACTATGGGGTAGTGTTATTCAAATTTATCACGTCAAATAATAACATGTAAAAAATAAGAAGATATTAGAAGCTAAGTTCGATTGATTACTTTACTGGCCTTGATTTGATTTGGCCGCCGGTTAAGGGTCACGGCGGGTCGCAGCTGTCAGCTGAGTTGCCCGCCTTGTCATCGCGTTTCACGCACACATTGAGCGTGTTGGTGTCAATAGTACTACTTTCTTAGTGCAAATTTTAACAAAATTTGAAAAAAAATAAGTGTGTTTTTTTTTTTTTTTTTAACGAATTCTGCCTCTATACGTGATAATTAATCATACTTTTCATTGATAACAGTCGTTACAATTACACCCTGTATATCTAGCTGAAACTTCTCAGTTCATTTAATTATGTATTGTTCATGTATGTACAATTAAAGCTTCATCCAGGCATAGACAGGTTAGGTTAGGTTAGGTTAGGTTAGGTTAGGTTTGCCACCACTGCCTGAACTGCCCCGAAGATACGGCGCAGCACACCTTAGAGGTGTGCCCAGCGTGGGACGTGCCAAGGGCGGAACTCCGGGCGGTCATCGGCCCGGATCTCTCTCTGCCAGCCGTAGTCGCGGCTATGGTGGAGAGACCCGATGCGTGGGCTGCGGTGGCCTCCTTTTGCGAACAAGTCATCAATGCAAAGGAGGCCGCCGAACGAGAAAGGGAGCTGGCGGACCCAACTAGAAGGGGACGTCGTCGCCGCGGTGTCAGGAACCACTGACGCCGCGGTCATTGGTAGGGTCTTCGAAGACCACGGAGCCCCCATATGGCGTGCGACGCTGAAAGTGGGGCTCCACGGCAGGAGGCGCGCAAAGGGGGGCTATTTGCGCGCTAGCCACCCTGCCAAGAAGGACGGACGCTCAAGTGGTTCTGAGCGTCCGTTTCTATGTGTGGGTAATAGGGGGGTTCTACTCCCCCCCTTTGTAGGAATGCCGTGAGGCAAAGGTGCGAGGGGTCCGTGGTAAATTACCTTCGGTAACAGAGGCCAGGGACCCCGACCATCGTGCACCGAGAAGGACCACCGTGGGGTTTTAGTCAGTAAGAGTCTGACATATCCCCGTCGCTCCCCCCAGCGGCGGGGAATCCATGAGGATTTCCCCACGTAAAAAAAAAAAAAAAAAAAAAAGGTTAGGTTAGGTTAGGTTCCCCCCCCCCCACACGGTGCAGCCTTGTCGTGGCGTGGGGGCTCAGTAGCCCCGGACTAGCCATCCGGGGTGAAGCTAATGCACCGAGGTGGCGTCGCTCCCAGTATCCCTCTCATTAGGAGAGGGGACAGGGGAAGCGACGCAAATCGTAACCCTAGCAACAGTTGTAGCCGCTGTTGCTGGGACCGAGGGCCTTGCCGTCACTGGCAGTTCGCGAGGAGTCAACCTCTATAAAAAATCGGAGGAGAAAACCTCGTTAAAAATCATGGGGTGGGTTGCTCCCGTTTTCCTTTCGAGGTGTAGAGAGGGAACGGGAGCAAGAGGGGAACTCGTAACCCTGGCAGTATTGCACTACCAGGGCCGAGGGTCTTGCCGAGGTGTAGGCTTGACCGCGAGGAGTAAACCTCTATAAAAAATCGGAAGAGGAGTAAACCTTCCGCAAAAATCCGAGGACAAAACCTCGTTAAAAAATCCGTGAGGTGGTGGGCTGCGACCGGCGGGTTGCAGTCTGCTACTCCGCAAGGAGAACCTCGAGGGGGCGGGCGTTTGGAACTTGTGGCCCAAACGTCTGCGGTGCTGAGGAAGCACAGAGGGGAGTGGGGGACTTCATGTCCCCCGAGATGGACGCCGAGAGGCGTGGTGCGCGGGATTGGAGGTAGACTGCCACGGGCGTTCCCACCAATCCCGCATCAAAGCACCGAAGATGGCCACCGTGGGGTTTTAGTCGGTAAGAGTCCGACATACCTTCGTCACCCCACCGGGTGACGTCGGATCCATGAGGATTTCCCCACGACAAAAAAAAAAAAAAAAAAAGGTTAGGTTCCCCCACACGGTGCAGCCTTGTCGTGGCGTGGGGGCTCAGTAGCCCCGGGCAATCCAGTCCGGGGTGAAGCCAATGGCATCGAGGTGGGTCCGCTTCTCTCCTCTGCTTCCAGAGGTAGCAGTAAGTGGACGAGAAGTCATTGCACTTCATGTGCTTGGCTTGTCGAGTAGTCTTTCCCGCATCGGGTTAATTTAGTGGAGTGTAGCCCCGGCGTCTGTCTCACATTGAGCGGCCTGGTGGTTAGGGGGCGGCAGTTTCTTTACGTCACTGTCGGCCAACCCGTAAACTTACTTGTAAGAACGGGGGCTCAGGCCACTGAGGTCTGAGCCGCGAGGAAGAAAACCTCTATAAAAAAATTACCCTAATCCCAAGGTCAGCGTGCCGAGGGGATGAATGGCTGGGAGGAACCCAGTGCCAAGCGCGGGGGGAGGGAATGCTCGATGGTAGGCCGAGGGTAAAATTGCCTACCAAAAAATTTATGATGAGTGAAAATATACAGTTTTTACCCCAGGAGGGTACCACCGGCCCCGTCGGTGGAGAATCCCTCCCTGTATCTTCGGATACAGGCAGCCCCTCGTATTCTGGGGGGGGCAACACCCATCTCTCGGGAGGTCGAATTGACCTCCAAAACGACAACTCTGGCTTGTTTATGGACTCCGATACTGAAGGGAACGTAAGTGATTCGTCTCTCGTTACGGCGGGAAGTTCCAATAGTTTATTGGAACTGCAGAGGAAACGACCTGCTACAAGCGGGTTGAGTACCTCCGATTCGGATGGAAGCGTTCGGACTGCTGCTTCTACCAGCAAGACGCCTTCGAAAAGAGGCCGCGGAAGACCACCCTCGACGGGTCAATATGTTGGGGTTGGTAAAGCTAGGGCTGAAGCTGCAGCTATGAGGAAGCAATTCCTAAGGGAAGAGCTTAAAAGCAGCGAGCAGGAAGACCTGTTAAAGAAAGTGGACAGGTATGTATCTAAGAGGGTAACTCTTAGATCATCGCCTACTCCTAGGGAGGTTAAATCTGCGGCGGATCTTGCCCAAATTGTGAAGGAAGGTGCAACAATTGTTCTTGAGGTTGCCAGGAGATCAGGCAACCTTAAAGGAACATTTGTGAGGGCATTAAAAGACGCAGCGGAGGATATCACCGAATACACCGAGCGGCTTCGAGAATGCTCATCCTCGTCGGAAGTGGTTTCTTTACAGGAGGAGATAACCCGCTTGAGAGACCAAAATACTAAGGCTCTTGAGGAAAAAGCGAACCTGGCAAACCAGCTCGACTGTCTGCGCCGGGAGCTCGCTGAACTCAAGGCTGAAGTGATGAGTGCTCGTTCTACTCCTGGTGTAGTTGCCCCGAACAGTGACGATCTGGCGCGCTCCATCATGATCCAGGTGGGATCGATGATTAACGCTAGGTTTGAGGGCCTTGAGGAACGACTTCTGCCAGCTCAACGTGTTCGCCCACCCCTTGCCGCAGATGCTGCAAAGAAAGTTCCAGCAAAACCTTCTGACGCAAGTGAGGAACCAGCACAGGCTAGTGGAAAGGCGAAAGGGAAAGGAAAGGGGGAAAAGTCGGCCAACAAACCGGCGCAATCCAAAGCTCCAGCCCCGTCCAAGCCGGAAACTGCCAGCACCAGAGTGCCTTCTTCATCAAGGCTTCCACAGGACCTGCCCTTGCCAGGCCCGTCTGCTCGGGAACCAGACACGTGGGCTACTGTTGTAAGGCGCAAGAAGAAGCCTTCACCGTCAACACCAGCTGCAGCTAAAATCGCGGATAAGAAGAAAGCTTCTTTTGTGATTAGGGTACCTCGATCTGCAGCTGTTAGTGTCACCCTTAAAGAGGGGCCCGAAGCTCAAGGCTCTTCATACCTTTCAATAATGAGGCGTGCTAGACAGGCTATTGACCTAGCTGGAATCGGCATCAATAAGATTAGGACTCGCAAGACGATTACTGGAGCGAGATTAATCGAGGTGTCCGGTGCCGATGCTAAAATCAAAGCAGACGTACTGGCCTCCAAACTTCAAGAAGTCTTGCCTCCTGAAGCGAAGGTGGCTAGACCGATGATGACGAGGGATATGCGTCTGCTCGGCCTGGACGACTCAATATCTCCTGAAGAGGTGTCAGAGGCAGTTGCCAATGTAGGCGAATGTTCTGCTGCCGACGTTAAAATCGGCGAGATAAGAGAAGGCCCGAGAGGGAAGGGATCAGTTTGGGTTCGCTGCCCCGCTGAAACACTCAAAAAGGTGAGCAAGATCGGGGCAATTCAGATTGGCTGGAGTTTGGCCCGCGTCCAAATTTTGCCTCGCCAGGACTTAAGGTGCTATAAGTGCCTAGAAATCGGGCATGTTCGTAGCACCTGCCTTTCAAGCACAGACCGCAGTGGGCTTTGTTTCCGCTGCGGAGATGAGGGCCACCAAGCGAGGAACTGTGACAAAAAGCCCTACTGCCCCATCTGCGCTGCTGACAACAAGCCAGCAGAGCACCGGATTGGGGCAAAGTCGTGCACTAAGAAGGCTAATAAAAAGTCCGGTCCTGGGGCTGTATCAAAACGGCAGCCAACAAAGTCTTCTCGCTCGCTGACTAACAACAGTGAGCCTATGGAAGAAGGGGGGGAGCCCGTGGTCATTGATCAATAATGGCCACGCGGTTCCTCCAGGCGAACCTGAACCACTGTGCCTGCGCCCAGAACCTGTTTCTACAGAGCATGGCACAGTGGTCAATTATAATTGGAATGGTTTCGGAGCCATACTTTGTCCCTGTGGGGGCAAACTGGGTGTCGGACCTAGACGGTGTAGCGGCTATCACTATCTCGGGGGCTGCTGGTTTGCAGTTTCGGGACGTGACTCGGGGTCACAGCTTTGTTTCGGCGTTGGTGGGAGAGGAGGTTCTGGTCTCCGTTTATTTCTCCCCCAACCGACCGCGCGCTGACCTCGAGGTCTTGCTTGGGGAATTGGAAGCAGTAGTCCTGCGAAGCCGCCCTCGCCGAGTGTTGATTGCCGGGGATTTTAATGCCAAGTCTTTAGCTTGGGGCTCCCCGGTCGATGATCCATTCGGCGACACCGTCGTTGAGTGGTTGACAGCTACAGGAATGGTTGTCGCCAACAGGGGTTCGGTACCCACCTGTGTGCGTCGCAACGGGAGTTCTCTTGTCGACCTGACACTAGCGACTCCCGACCTCTGCGCCCTTATCCAGGGCTGGAGAGTCATCACGGACGTGGAGGTGTTCTCGGATCACCGTTACATTCGCTTCGACATCTCCGCGTCTCGCCAGGCCACCACGTCAAGTGGCCCGTCGGCCAACGAGGGACCAAGATGGGCCCTCAGCAGGCTGGACAAGGAGCTCATGACGGAAGCTGCCATTGTCCAGTCTTGGGTGGCCAGCCCAGATAGGGCCGCCAACCTGAACGACGAGGTGACCTGGTTTCGTGAGGCTCTCACAGAGATCTGCGACGCATCTATGCCCCGCGCGGGCCCGATGGCTCCGAGACGACGGGTGTACTGGTGGAATGACCACATTGCGCAGCTTCGCACGGCATGCGTTGCGGCAAGGCGCCAGTACGCCCGTCACAGAAGAAGAAGACGCCGGGACGAGGCCGAGGAAGGCCGTCTCTACGACGCCTATAAGGAGGCAAAACAGGCCCTTAAACTGGAAATCTTTAGGGCCCAAATCGCCTCCAGGAAGGAACTGTTGGAGACTCTCAACGATGACCCATGGGGGCGGCCGTACAGGATGGCGCGGCAAAAGCTGCGTCCCTGGGCACCCCCATTGACCAGTAGTCTCCAGCCGGACGTCGTGGAGAACGTTGTCTCGGTCTTGTTCCCATCAAGGCCGGAACACCCGGCCCCGGAGATGGGAGGGTCTATAGCAGCTGCGGAGGTTGAAGAGGTGGTGCCGGAGGTCACTGAGCCAGAGTTGGCGGTGGCCGTCAAGCGCCTCCAGGCAAAGAAGACGGCCCCGGGCTTAGATGGAATCCCGGGGCAGGCCTGGGTTGTGGCGCTGAAGCCCTTCCTTGCTGATAGGTTGTGTAACCTGTTCTCCATGTGCCTGGAAAGAGGAGTGTTTCCTGAGCCTCGGAGAACAGGTAAATTGGTGTTGTTGCGCAAGGAGGGGCGCCCCGCCGACTCACTTGAGCCCTCGGCGTTCCGGCCCATCGTACTGCTCGACGAGGTGGGAAAACTTCTGGAGAGAGTCATCTCTTCCCGCGTCGTTGAGCATCTGGAGGAGTCTGGTCCGAATATATCGGACCAGCAGTTCGGCTTCCGCAGCTGCCGCTCAACAATTGATGCGGTGCAACGCGTCCGAGGTATAGCGGACGAGGCGGTCTCTCGGGGCGAGGTGGTGCTGGCGTGTTTCTTAGACATTAGGAACGCCTTCAACACCTTGCCCTTCTCGTGTATCAGGGAGGCACTTGTATACCACGGAGTGCCTCCCTATTTGAGGGATATTCTCGGGTCGTACCTCTCGAACCGGCAAATTGCGTATCCGGGTCGGGAGGGTTGGTGCCGCCGTAGTGTGTCTTGCGGTGTTCCGCAGGGGTCGGTCCTCGGACCGCTTCTGTGGAACATTGGCTACGATTGGGTGTTGCGCGGCGCCTTCATCCCGGGTGTTCAAGTGGTATGCTACGCTGATGACACCCTGGTAACGACCCGAGGGAAGACGTTCAGAGAGGCCGCCATCCGGGCTACGGCTGGCGTGGCCCAGGTGGTGCACCGCATTAAGTTGTTGGGCCTTGAAGTGGCCCTGAACAAATCCCAGGCCCTGTGGTTTCACGGGGCCCGGAATCGCCCGCCGGTAGACTCCGCCATTGTTGTGGGTGGGGTAAGGATTGCCGTCGAGACAACTCTGCAGTACCTCGGATTGATTCTCGACGGCCGTTGGACCTTCCGCGCCCACTTCGAGCGCCTGGGGCCGAGACTGATAGTGGCAGCAGCGGCGCTCTGTAAGCTGCTGCCAAACCTGGGGGGCCCCAGGTCTGGCTGCAGGCAGCTATATGCGGGGGTCGTGCGGTCGATGGCCATGTACGGCTCCCCGATATGGGCTGACACCCTGAATGGGCCGAACGCGGCGCTGCTTCATGCGCCGCAAAGGCTCATTGCGACCAGGGTGTCGAGAGGCTACCGCACAATCTCTCGCGAGGCTGCCTGCTTATTGGCGGGGTCAATGCCGTGGGACCTAGACGCGAGAGTCCTCGCGTCGACGTTCCACTGGCGGAAGGAACGGCGGGCTCAGGGCCACTGGCCCACGCAGACGGAGACGGCTGCCTACCGCTTGGAGGTGGAGGCAGTCGCCCTCGAGGCCTGGGCGCTTAGGCTGGGTGAGCCGAGCGCCGGGCACAGGACGGCGGAGGCGATTCTCCCCGTCTTCGAGCGGTGGTTGCAGCGGGAACACGGAGCTCTCAGCTTTCGGCTTACACAGGTGCTGACAGGGCATGGCTGCTTTGGAAGGTACCTGTGGAGGCTGGGCAGGGAGCAGTGTGCCCGATGTCACCACTGCTTGGCGTGCCCAGAGGATACGGCTGAGCACACACTTGAAGTGTGCCCGGCCTGGTCTCGAGAGAGGGCGATTCTCCAAGCGGAGATCGGCCCGGATTTGTCGTTGCGGGCCGTGGTGGCGGCCATGGTCGAAAGACCGTCTGCGTGGACAGCAATGGCTTCCTTCTGCGAGACAGTCATACTCGCGAAGGAGGCAGCGGAAAGAGAAAGAGAGTTGGCGGACCCGAACCGCAGAAGGGTCCGCCGCCGCGGCGCGCGTCACTAGCGCTGCGGTCCCGATGAGCCCTGCTAGTGTGGTGATGATGATAAGCCACCTAGCGGGGCACTGAGGCAGGGGGTGCCCAGAGGAAGGGCTCTTGGGCGCCCATCCAATCCTGCCTCGAGGAGGCCGGAAGCTCAGGGTGGCCTTGAGCTTCCGTTGAAAAAGATGGCGTGAAAGGGGGCACATAAGGTCAGCCCCCTCGAGATGTTCGCCGAAAGGCGTGGTGCGTGGGGCACGCGGACGTCATGCCTCTGGCGATTCCCGTATGCCCCGCAAGGAAGCACGTGAGATGGCCACCGTGGGGTTTTAGCCGGTAGGAGTCCGGCATATCCCCGCCGCACCCTTCACGTGGCGGGGAATCCATGAGGATTTCCCCACGACAAAAAAAAAAAAAAAAAAGGTTCCCCCACATGGTACAGCCTTGTCGTGGCGTGGGGGCTCAGTAGCCCCGGGCAATCCAGTCCGGGGTGAAGCTAATGTACCGAGAGTCCGCTTCTCTCCTCTGCTTCCAGAGCGAGCAGTAAGCGGACGGGAAGTCGTGGCACATTCTGATGTGCACGGCTTAGCCCCAGCGTTTGCCCACATTGGGCGGCTGGGGCGGGTGTTAGAACCTGGCGTCTGTGTCGCACCGATCGGCCAGGTTCTGTCTTTGTGGGGCGGCAGTGTCTTCATGATACTGCCGGCCAAACCGTAAGTCTACTTCGGTGGGAACGGGGGCTCAGGCCACTGAGGTCTGGGCTGCGAGGAAGAAAACCTCTATAAAAAATTACCCCAATCCCAAGGTCAGCGTGCCGAGGGGATGAGTGTCTGGAGGGAGTCCAGTGCCAAGCGCAGGGGGGGTAACGGGGAAATTTGAATAAATATAATGGATTCGGCAAGTTTTGAAAAGTATACCCAGGTGGGTCCCCGGAAGGGGGAATCCCACCCTTCCGTTTCGGCGGAAGGCAGCTCCACGTACTCTGGGGGGGGCAAAAACTGCCTCGCAGGCTCTTCATCTAAGGGTCTGCGTCACAATAACGACCACAGCATTTCTATAATGGACACCGAGATAGCGAGTAATTTGGACTTTCCCTATATGGGAAGTATAGAAGACGTTGACCAGGCTTCTGGAACTGACGTGGGCAGTGTTGAATCTGATGAATACTACAACACGCCGGCGACAGGACCGAGTACGCGGTGTAACTCTGAGAGCAGAAAGCGGACACGGGACGGTGAGGATTCATGCCCATCGGATTCTGACACCAGCAGAGACATCGTGACTGGTAATACTCTTTCCAAGCGTGGAAGAGGGCGACCACCCACTACCGGCAAATTTATTGGTGTTGGTAGAGCTAGGGCTGAGCTAGCAGCTGCAAAGAGAGAAGATTTCCTTCTCCGACAGCAAAAAGAAAAAGAAGACTTTTCCGACAAAATGGAAAAATGTAAAAAGAGAAAGGAAAGAACTCGAAATGTAGTCATCGACGCAACACCAGCTGGCGATAAAATCGCTGCTGACCTTGCAAAAATAGTAAAAAAGGAAATAGACGTTATCCTTGGTGTGGCAAATAGGTCAAGGAACCTAAAAGGTACATTTGTAAGGGACCTTCAAAATGCGGCTCAATCAATTAGCCAGGCATCCGAGGCTCTTTTAGGGAGAACTTCTTCTGAAGAAGTTAAAAAGCTTCAAGAGGATAACTCTAGACTTAGAGATGAAATTAGAAATTTAAGAGAATTTCAGGACAAAGAACAAGCTTCTTTGCGTTCTGAACTAGTAGCTCTAAGAGAGGAAATAAAAGGCAACCGATCAAACCCTGAGTGTATAGGAAGCGAGGACTTTATTCGTTCTGTCATGGTACAAGTAGGTACCATGATGAACGCTCGACTCGAAGCGCTAGAGGAACGCCTTTTACCAAAAAAAAACATTCGTCCTCCGCTAGCAGCTGACAAGAGGCCTCTCAGTGTGCCAAAAACGGTGCAACCTACAGTGGAGGTCACTAAAAGCAACGGGAAAGGCAAGGGGAAAGGCAAAGGGAAGGGGAGTGGGAATACTATCTCCAACAAAACCCTCCAAGTAGCCTCCTCACAACCTAAGCAAATATCAGCCGCAAGAGGTGGTGAAAGCTCAGGTCCAAAGGTGCAATCAACTCCAAGCACATCTGTGATACCAATAGAAGAAACCTGGTCTACAGTGGTACGTCGCGGAAAAAAAATGAAAGCAGTAAATGCTGTTAGTGCTGTTCGCTCGGTGCCTCAGCCAAGAAGTAAACCGACTGCGGTGAAAAAATTACGTACCCCAAGCTCGGTAGCGGTGGTTATCACGCTGGAGCAGGGTGCTAAAGAGAAAGGTGTCACCTACAAAACGGTCATGACCGAGGCTAGGGAAAAACTTGATTTGCTTAGCCTCGGGATAGGAGGAGCCCGAATGAGGACGGGTATTACTGGTGCCCGGAAAATTGAGCTTCCTGCATCTCAAGCAGAAAAGGCCGATGCGTTAGCGGAAAAGCTTCGGGAAATCCTACCAGCGAATATTGCACGGGTCTCCAGGCCTATAAAATGTGCTGAATTGCGCATCGTGGGACTGGATGACTCTGTAACTCCCAAAGAAGTGGCAGATGCTGTTTCCAGAGATGGCGGTTGCTCAGTAACCGATATCACGGTCGGGAATATTAGAGAGGATCCAAGAGCACTTGGCGCTGTGTGGGTTCGCTGTCCGGTTGACGCAGCTAAGAAACTCACAAACGCCAAGTCAATTTATATTGGATGGTCTGAGGCAAGGGTGCGTCTTCTGCCTCAACGTGAGCTAAGGTGCTACAAATGTCTCTTAGTCGGACACGTTGGTGTTAATTGTACCTCGAGCATTGATCGTAGTAACACATGTTTCCGCTGTGGCCAACCTGGTCACAAAGCATACACATGCGGAAACAAGCCATCATGTCCAGTGTGTACAGATAGCTCTAAACCAGGTGAACACAGGATTGGTGCTAAGTCTTGCATTGCAACGAAAAATGGCGGTAAAAAACATTCAAAACAGAGTAAGAAAGCTTTGGATAAAGCTCGTTCATCTGCGTCCACACAGCAACCTCTAATTACTAGTGTGGAGCAAATGGAAGAAGGGGAACCCGTAGCCGTCGTTAATTGATGGCTATGAGGTTACTCCAAGTGAATCTCAACCACTGCGCCACTGCTCAAGATCTGTTTTTCCAGAGCATGGCGGAGTGGTTGATAGAAGTGGGGGTGGTCTCGGAGCCATACTTTGTCCCTGCAGGGGTAAATTGGGTGTCGGATCTGGATGGCGTGGCGGCGATTACCGTCAGCCAGTCATCAGGACTGCTGCTTGAAGAAGTGATTAGAGGCAGGGGTTTCGTCTCAGCTCGTGTCGGGGAAATAGTAATCTTTTCTGTATACTTTTCCCCAAATGAAACCCTTGCCAACTATGAAGTGTTTATGCAGGAGGTAGAAGCAGCAGTCCTGCAACGCTCTCCTCGTCAAGTCCTGGTCGCCGGAGATTTCAATGCCAAGTCTGTGGCTTGGGGATCTCCGGCCACTGATCGTTTTGGCGAGACTGTGCTGGAGTGGGCGACGTCCACGGGCGTAGCCATCGTAAATAGGGGTTCGACACCCACATGCGTTCGGCATAACGGGAGTTCGATTGTCGATCTGACTTTCGCAACTCCCGGTCTCTGGGCCCTTATCAAGGGCTGGAGAGTCATCACAGACGTGGAGTCGTTTTCGGATCACCGATACATCCGTTACGATCTCTCCACGTCCCGTGCAGCCACCTTACCAGGCGGTCAGTCGACAAATGGGGGACCCAGATGGGCCCTCAGCAGGCTGGACAAAGAAGTAATGGTCGAGGCTGCTATTGTCCAGTCCTGGTTGGCACCGTCTGGTACAGCAGTCGACATCCGTGCTGAGGTGGACTGGTTTCGTGAGGCTCTCACAGAGATTTGCGATGCGTCTATGCCCCGAGTGGGACCTATGGTTCCGAGACGCCAAGTGCACTGGTGGTCTGCCGAAATTGCTCGCCTACGACAGGCGAGCATCGTGGCACGCCGCCGGTGCAAAAGACAGAGGAGGAGAAGACCTCGGGACGAGGCCGAGGAAATCCGCCGCGTGGAGGCCTTTCGCGAAGCGAAAAAGGCCCTGAAAATAGCAATAATCAGGGCCAAGGAAGAGTCAAGAAATGAACTCCGGGAGGCTCTTAATAGAGATCCATGGGGGCGCCCTTATAGAGTGGCGATGCAAAAGCTTCGCCCCTGGGCTCCCCCGCTTACGATGAGCCTCCAGCCCCACGTGGTGGAGAATGTCGTCTCGGCATTGTTCCCGGATAGGGGGGCGCATCAGCCCCCTGTGATGATATGTGAGCGGCAACGTCCGGTGGAGGACCGGCTGGTTCCCGAGGTGACGGAGCCGGAGTTGGCGGTGGCTATCGAGCGCCTGAAAGCAAAGAAGACAGCCCCGGGTCTAGATGGAATCCCGGGGCAGGCCTGGGTCGTGGCGCTCAAGCCCTTCCTTGAAGTGAGGTTCAGGGGCCTGTTTTCTGCGTGCCTGGAAGAAGGAGTATTTCCGGAGCCGTGGAAAACAGGCAAACTCGTTATGTTACGGAAGGAGGGGCGCCCCGCCGACTCCATTGAGCCTTCGGCATTTCGGCCAATCGTTCTGCTCGACGAGGCGGGCAAGCTTTTAGAGCGGGTTATTTCGGCCCGTATCGTCGATCATCTCGAAGGAGCCGGTCCAAACCTCTCGGACCACCAGTATGGTTTTCGGCGTTGTCGTTCAACTGTTCATGCGGTTCTGCGGGTCCGCTCAATAGCGGATGAGGCGGTCTGCCAGGGTGAGGTGGTATTGGCGGTCTCCATCGACATAAAAAACGCCTTTAACACCATGCCCTGGTCTTGCATCGAGGAGGCACTGAAGTACCATGACGTGCCTCCCTACATCAAGAGGATTCTCGGGTCGTACCTCTCGGATCGGTACATTACGTATCCGCTTCGGGAGGGTTGGGGTCGCCGCGAAATGTCTTGCGGGGTTCCACAGGGCTCAGTCTTGGGCCCGCTCCTGTGGAACATCGGCTACGACTGGGTCTTACGCAGCGCCAATCTCTGGGGTGTCCAACTCACCTGTTACGCAGACGACACCCTAGTGACGGCCCGAGGCAAGACCTACAGTGAGGCCGCCATCCGCGGAACTGCGGGTGTGGCGCACGTGGTGCGCCGAATAAGGTCGTTGGGTCTGGAAGTGGCCCTGAATAAGTCCGAGGCCATGTGGTTCCATGGTCCTCGGAACGGTCCGCCGGTTGGGGAATCCGCCATCGTCGTGGGTGGCGAGAGGATTGCCGTCGAGTCAAGTTTGAAATACCTTGGATTAGTACTCGACGGCCGTTGGACGTTCCGCGCTCACTTCGAGCGTTTGGGGCCCCGGTTGATGGTTGCGGCAGCTGCACTCTGCAGACTCCTGCCGAACCTTGGGGGCCCTAGGGACGCGTGCAGGCAGCTCTATATGGGAGTCGTACGGTCCATGGCTATGTACGGCTCCCCAGTGTGGGCTGACGCCCTGAAAGGGTCAAACGCGGCGCTTCTTCATGCGCCGCAACGACTCATGGCTGTCAGGGCGTCAAGGGGATACCGCACGGTATCCCGAGAGGCTGCCTGCCTAATGGCGGGTTCAAAGCCGTGGGAGTTAGACGCGCAAGTTCTCGCGTCGACCTTCCACTGGCGTGAAGAACGGCGGACACAGGGCCACTGGCCCACGGATCGGGAGACTGCGGCCTACAAACGGGAGGTCGAGTCAGCTGCCCTGGAGGCCTGGGCACTGCGGCTGGGTCAGCCGAGTGCGGGGCACAGGACGGTGGAGGCGATCCTCCCCGTCTTTACGCAGTGGTTGCAGCGAGAGCACGGATCTCTGAGCTTTCGTCTTACACAGGTCCTTTCCGGGCATGGTTGCTTCGGGAAGTACCTGTGGCGGCTGGGCAAGGAGCAGGCTGCTCGTTGCCACCACTGCCTAAATTGCCCCGAGGAGACGGCACAGCACACCCTAGAAGTGTGCCCAGCGTGGGATGAAGAGAGGGCAGCACTCCGGGCGGTCATCGGCCCGGATCTCTCTCTGCCGGCCGTGGTCGCGGCTATGGTGGAGAGACCCGATGCGTGGGCGGCGGCGGCCTCCTTTTGCGAACGAGTCATGCTTGCAAAGGAGGCCGCCGAACGAGAGAGGGAGTTGGCGGACCCCACCAGAAGGGGCCGTCGTCGCCGCGGTGCTAGGAACCCTTGATGCACCGCGGCCTTCGGTAGGGTCTTCTTAGACCACGGAGCCCCCATATGGCGTGCGTCGCCGAAAGTGGGGCTCCACGGGCAGGAGGCGCGCAGAGTGGGGCTATCTGTTGGCAGAGCGACGGGGGCGTATACCCGAAGGTCGCGGGTTCGAACCCCGCCAGTGTCGAAATTTTTCTTTCCTTTAATAACATCTTTTATTTATGAGTAATAATCCCCACATGAGGAATTCATGTCAAAAAACATTAAATTATTCCATGAGGATTTCCCCACGAAAAAAAAAAAAAAAAGGTTAGGTTAGGTTAGGTTAGGTTAGGTTAGGTTAGGTTGCGCTTCCCCCACACGGTGCAGCCTTGTCGTGGCGTGGGGGCTCAGTAGCCCCGGACTAGCCACCCGGGGTGAAGCTAATGCACCGAGGTGGCGTCGCTCCCAGTATCCCTCTCATTAGAGAGGGGACAGGGGACGCGACGCAAATCGGAACCCCAGCGGCAGTTGTAGCCGCTGTTGCTGGGACCGAGGGCCTTGCCGTCACTGGCAGGCCGCGAGGAGTCAACCTCTATAAAAAATCGGAGGAGAAAACCTCGTTAAAAATCATGGGGTGGGTTGCTCCCGTTTCATTTCGAGGTGTAGAGAGGGAACGGGAGCAAGAGGGGAACTCGTAACTCTGGCAGTGTTACACTTCCAGGGCCGAGGGTCTTGCCGTGGTGTAGGCTTGACCGCGAGGAGTAAACCTCTATAAAAAATCGGAAGAGGAGTAAACCTTCCGCAAAAATCCGAGGACAAAACCTCGTTAAAAAATCCGTGAGGTGGTGGGCTGCGACCGGCGGGTTGCAGTCTGCTACTCCGCAAGGAGAACCTCGAGGGGGCGGGCGTTTGGAAATTGTGGCCCAAACGTCTGCGGTGCTGAAGAAGCACAAGGGGGAGTGGGGGACTTCAAGTCCCCCGAGATGGACGCCGAGAGGCGTGGTGCGCGGGATTGGAGGTAGACTGCCACGGGCGTTCCCACCAATCCCGCATCAAAGCACCGAAGATGGCCACCGTGGGGTTTTAGTCGGTAGGAGTCCGACATACCTTCGTCACCCCGCCGGGTGACGTCGGATCCATGAGGATTTCCCCACGACAAAAAAAAAAAAAAAAAAGGTTAGGTTGCGCTTCGGCTAGGCCAGCCAAGCGCGGGGCATAAGACGGCGGAGGCCATTCTCCCCGTCTTCACGCAGTGGTTGCAGCGGGAGCACGGATCTCTAAGCTTCCGGCTGACACAGGTCCTTTCCGGGCATGGTTGCTTTGGGAAATACCTGTGGCGGCTGGGCAAGGAGGAGGCTGCTCGTTGTCACCACTGCCTGAACTGCCCCGAAGATACGGCGCAGCACACCTTAGAGGTGTGCCCAGCGTGGGACGTGCCGAGGGCGGAACTCCGGGCGGTCATCGGCCCGGATCTCTCTCTGCCAGCCGTAGTCGCGGCTATGGTGGAGAGACCCGATGCGTGGGCGGCGGCGGCCTCCTTTTGCGAACAAGTCATCAATGCAAAGGAGGTCGCCGAACGTGAGAGGGAGGTGGCGGACCCTTTTAGAAGGGGCCGTCGTCGCCGCGGCGCCAGGAACCACTGACGTCGCGGCCATCGGTAGGGTCTTTTAAGACCATGGAGCCCCCATATGGCGTGCGACGCTGAAAGTGGGGCTCCACGGCAGGAGGCGCGCAAAAGGGGGCCATTTGCGCGCTAGTCACCCTGCCAAGAAGGACGGACGCTTAAGTGGTTCTGAGCGTCCGTTACTAGCTGTTGGTAGTAGGGGGGTTCTGTTCCCCCCGTGGAAGGAATGCCGAGAGGCATAGGTGCGAGGGGTCCGTGGTAAATTACCTCCGGTAACAGAGGCCAGGGACCCCGACCATTGTGCACCAAGAAGGACCACCGTGGGGTTTTAGTCAGTAGGAGTCTGACATATCCCCGTCGCTCCCCCCAGCGGCGGGGAATCCATGAGGATTTCCCCACGTAAAAAAAAAAAAAAAAAAGGTTAGGTTAGGTTAGGTTAGGTTAGGTTAGGTTCCCCCACACGGTACAGCCTTGTCGTGGCGTGGGGGCTCAGTAGCCTCGGGCAATCCAGTCCGGGGTGAAGCTAATGTACCGAGAGTCCGCTTCTCTCCTCTGCTTCCAGAGCGAGCAGTAAGCGGACGGGAAGTCGTGGCACATTCTGATGTGCACGGCTTAGCCCCAGCGTTTGTCCACATTGGGCGGCTGGGGCGGGTGTTAGAACCTGGCGTCTGTGTCGCATCGGTCGGCCAGGTTCTGTCTTTGTGGGGCGGCAGTGTCTTCATGATACTGCCGGCCAACCCGTAAGCCTACTTCGGTGGGAACGGGGGCTCAGGCCACTGAGGTCTGGGCTGCGAGGAAGAAAATCTCTATAAAAAATTACCCCAATCCCAAGGTCAGCGTGCCGAGGGGATGAATATCTGGAGGGAGTCCAGTGCCAAGCGCAGCTCGATGGTAGGCCGAGTATAAAGTCTACCAAACCCCATAATGAAAAAGGCTAGTTTTAATAGAATTACCCAGGTGGGTCCCCGAGAGGGGGAATCCCACCCTTCCACGGCCGTGGAAGGCGCCCCCACGTATTCTGGGGGGGGCAAAAACAGCCAATCCAACGACCAATGCTTTACTCTTACGGACTCAGTTATAAGCGCAACGAATAGTGATGGCTCTCTGCAAACGTCAGCCATCAGAGAATGTAGAATCTCTTTGGGAAT
The DNA here is from genome assembly GCA_963576735.1 of Bedellia somnulentella. Classification (NCBI taxonomy): domain Eukaryota; kingdom Metazoa; phylum Arthropoda; class Insecta; order Lepidoptera; family Bedelliidae; genus Bedellia; species Bedellia somnulentella. The sequence goes on from OY755194.1 coordinate 12,707,979, forward strand.
CCCAGTTGATTCCCATAGAAATAAATTCGATGATCGGGTAATAAACCCCGACAACGATGAATGTGGACCCATGGATATGGAAAGTGATGGTAACGAACGCTTTTCATCACTCGTGACAGCAGGTAGCTATTCCAGTTTACTGGAACTACAAAGGAAGCGCCCTGCTGCAAATGATGAGAGCACTTCTGACTCCGACGTGAGCTTTGCAACTCTCGCAAGCCAAACCTCGTCGAAGAGAGGCCGCGGTAGACCTCCATCTACGGGCCAGTATATAGGAGTAGGAAAGGCCAGAGCGGATGCCGCTGCGGCCAGGAAGAAATTCCTGCGAGATGAGGAATCAGGCAGTCAGCAGGACGCTCCGAATCCTAAAATGGTGAGGGGCACTGCCTGTAGATCCCGGAAACGGTCTTCACCAACTCCTATAGAAGTCAAATCTGCGGCAGACCTAGCCCAAATAGTTAAAGAGCGTGCGACAAAAGTTATGGAGGTAGCCAAAAAGTCTAGCAACCTTAAAGGCACCTATGTAAGGGACCTAAGAAACGCTGCAGAAGATATTACCCGCTATACTGAAATGCTGAAAGAGTGGTCATCTTCTAAAGAAGTGGCTGCTCTTCAAGAGGAAATTACCCGGCTAAAAGAAGAAAATAAAAAAGCAACGTCGGATAAGCAAACCCTAGCTACCGAGCTGGGTAATCTACGTCGCGAGCTGGTGGAAGTTAAAGCGGAGGTCATGAGTGTCCGCTCTAACGCCAACACAACTGCCCTTAGCAGTGATGATCTGGCGCGCTCTATCATGGTTCAAGTGGGAACCATGATGAATGCTAGGCTCGAAGCACTCGAAGAAAGGCTTTTGCCACCACAACGTATCCGGCCTCCGCTTGCCTCGGATGCTGTGACAAAGAAGTCATCACAAACTTCTTCTTTGGCGGTAGGAAACTCATTCTCAACATCTTTGTTCGGGTTCATTGTTGTTGTCATTATTTGTGGTTGTTGTCGTTTATCAAATGTCATTCCCAGCCCCTCGCGCAGCAGACACAATTAGGATGGTTGCTATGTGGAGGTGTGCAAACATTCCAGTGCAATGTTATTTTAACACAAATAGAGGGAATACAGAAGTTCTGGGAGATGGAAGAAATAAATGAATCAACCGATATATCAATTGAAAATCAGAAATGCATAGAATTTTATAATAAAACAACGAAACGCCAATCAGATGGGAGGTATGAGGTTCGAATACCGATGAAAGAAAATTTCGAAAACGAATTAGGATACTCAAAAGAATTGGCCATTGCACAGTTTAAGAATATGGAGAGAAAGTTCGCAAAACAAACAGAATTAGGAAAGCAATACATTGAATTTATAAATGATTATATTAGTTTACAGCACATGAAAGAATCAACTGGCAACCCCATTATCGAATGCTTTTTACCTCATCATGCCGTATTACGTGAAGACTCAAGCACCACAAAACTTCGCGTAGTATTTAATGCGTCTGCTAGAACTAGTTCGGGAAACAACCTTAATGATTTAATGTGTAAAGGCCCTAATCTACAACAAGACCTACAAGCATTAATACTTAAGTGGCGTCAGTATCGTTATGCCTACACAGCGGATATAAAAATGATGTATCGACAAATATTAATCAATGAAAAAGATCAACACTTACAAAAAATCATCTGGAGAGAATCACCTGACCAACGTTTAAAAGAGTACAAATTAATGACAGTAACATACGGTACAAAAGCCGCACCATTTCTGGCAATGATGACATTAAAACGTTTAGCGTTGGATGAGAGAAGTAATTTTCCTACAGCCTCAAAAATAGCTGAATCGGCATTTTTCATGGACGATCTACTTTTTGGTTGTCATAGTATTGGAGTGGGCCAGCAGGAAATACTTGAATTAAATCAACTTTTATTGTCAGGAGGATTTATTTTGAGAAAATGGTCGTCGAATAATATAAAACTATTAGAGAACATCCCTATGCAAAATTCTGATAGCGACGTATACACCTTCAAATTAGATATCACATCAAAAACCCTAGGATTAAAATGGAATTCAAGTAGAGATACATTTTTATTTAATTATAATATCAAGTTTCAGTCAACTACAAAGATAACGAAAAGAATTTTATTAGCCGAAATAGCAAAACTATTTGACCCTTTGGGGTGGATCGCCCCCGTCGTAACCAAATTAAAAATGTTATTTCAATCCGTTTGGCAAGAAAAATTAAAATGGGAGGACGTATTACCTGAAAAAATACTAAATGAATGGTTGAAGTTAAAAAATGATATCACTAATATACAGAACATTGAACTGCCCCGTTGGATTGGGACCACGGAGGCAGCTACTATTGAACTTCACGGGTATTGCGACGCCTCCATAAAAGCTTACGCAGCGGTAGTATACGCCAGAATAAAAAATGGATCAACATATTCTGTAGTACTAATTGCAGCAAAAACAAAACTCGTACCGTTAAACAAAAAACCATCGCTTCCGAGACTAGAATTATGTGGAGCACATTTATTAGCCCAGTTAATTAAAAAGATAAGAGAGTGCTACAATAACTATCAGATAAAATTATATGGTTGGTGCGATTCGATGGTGGCTTTAGGGTGGTTACAAGGGGATGAAAACCGCTGGAAGCCCTTTGTCGCTAATCGGGTCAGCCAGATAAAAGAAATCATACCCGCAAATCACTGGAATTATATAAAAACAAAAGAAAATCCTGCGGATGCTGCTAGTCGCGGATTAACCTTTTCTCAATTAAAAGATCACCACCTGTGGTGGACCGGCCCGCCATATTTATCAGAGCAATGCGAGATTCAACAACAAAGTCGTAATTATAGTACAAATCAAGAAATAAAAAAGTTATGTAACGTTTTAACAAAAATTGAAGACAATAGCATAATAGATCATATATTACACAAGCATAATTCAATTAGTAAAATAATATTAATTTTAGCATGGATACTCAGGGCGTTGACACCGAGTCGCAACCAACGACCGCCATATATTACAATACCGGAAATCAACGTTGCAAAATTACGAATCATACGACATGTACAAATAAAAGAGTTCTTTTGTGATATAGACAATTTAATGAAGTATAATTGCGTAAAGTCAACCAGCAAAATATTAAGTTTACAGCCGTTTTTAGACTCAGATGGTATTTTACGTGTGGGAGGACGGTTACGAAATGCTAATCTGCCGTTTGAAGCTAAACATCCGATAATCATCCCGCATAATCATCGATTAGCATCCCTACTAATAGAACAAGCCCATTTGTTAACCTATCACGGAGGAGTTAAAATGACACTATCAACCCTGAGAAAAAATTTTTGGATAACCAGTGGTACTAACACAACAAAAAAGCAACTGAGAAACTGTGTAACTTGCCGAAGAAACAAACCGGAACTAAAGGCTCAATTGATGGGAGATTTGCCCGCATATCGGTGTAATCCAGCTCCACCTTTTTACCATACTGGGGTAGACTACACGGGATTTGTGGACATAAAATATAACCGTGGAAGAGGCGCAAAGACAACGAAGGGTTACATCGCGGTGTTCGTTTGCATGGTGACAAAAGCTGTGCACATCGAACTGGTATCAGACTTAAGCAGCGACGCTTTCTTAGCGGCTCTTCGCCGTATGGCAGCCAGAAGAGGCTCACCCAGGCACATTTATAGCGACAATGGCACAAACTTTATCAAGGCCAACAGAGTTTTACAAGAAGAAAATAATCAATTAAAGGAAATTTTCAGCGACACATTTTTTAAAGAAATCACTGAAATGAATATTGAATGGAATTTCAATGCCCCAGCCTGGCCGAGTGGAAATGGTTTGTGCGAAAGAACCGTAGGAAGCTTGAAACATCATTTAAAACGAGTCATTGGTCTCCAAAAGTTAACGTTTGAGGAGTATAGCACCCTCCTAACACAAGTGGAAGCGTGTCTTAACTCTAGACCATTATGTGCCTTAACAGATAATATTGAAGATCTCGAGTGCTTAACACCCGCACACTTCCTTACCGGGCGAGCCGGAGTAACGATCATCGAAACAGCGACGGATGCTAGAACACGGTGGCATTTAGTAACTAAATTATTTAGCGATCTCTGGAAACGGTGGAAAACAGAGTACCTTACTCAACTATTGGCACGGAGTAAGTGGCATAAAATACAAGAGAATATAAAAATTGGGGATATAGTATTAATACACGAAGAAAATCTTCCAGCTGGAAAATGGGCTATGGGTCGAGTAATCGAAGTACACCCTGGCTTTAGGTTAGGTTAGGTTAGGTTAGGTTAGGTTAGGTTAGGTTAGGTTAGGTTAGGTTAGGTTAGGTTAGGTTAGGTTAGGTTAGGTTAGGTTAGGTTAGGTTAGGTTAGGTTAGGTTAGGTTAGGTTAGGTTAGGTTAGGTTAGGTTAGGTTAGGTTAGGTTAGGTTAGGTTAGGTTAGGTTAGGTTAGGTTAGGTTAGGTTAGGTTAGGTTAGGTTAGGTTAGGTTAGGTTAGGTTAGGTTAGGTTAGGTTAGGTTAGGTTAGGTTAGGTTAGGTTAGGTTAGGTTAGGTTAGGTTAGGTTAGGTTAGGTTAGGTTAGGTTAGGTTAGGTTAGGTTAGGTTAGGTTAGGTTAGGTTAGGTTAGGTTAGGTTAGGTTAGGTTAGGTTAGGTTAGGTTAGGTTAGGTTAGGTTAGGTTAGGTTAGGTTAGGTTAGGTTAGGTTAGGTTAGGTTAGGTTAGGTTAGGTTAGGTTAGGTTAGGTTAGGTTAGGTTAGGTTAGGTTAGGTTAGGTTAGGTTAGGTTAGGTTAGGTTAGGTTAGGTTAGGTTAGGTTAGGTTAGGTTAGGTTAGGTTAGGTTAGGTTAGGTTAGGTTAGGTTAGGTTAGGTTAGGTTAGGTTAGGTTAGGTTAGGTTAGGTTAGGTTAGGTTAGGTTAGGTTAGGTTAGGTTAGGTTAGGTTAGGTTAGGTTAGGTTAGGTTAGGTTAGGTTAGGTTAGGTTAGGTTAGGTTAGGTTAGGTTAGGTTAGGTTAGGTTAGGTTAGGTTAGGTTAGGTTAGGTTAGGTTAGGTTAGGTTAGGTTAGGTTAGGTTAGGTTAGGTTAGGTTAGGTTAGGTTAGGTTAGGTTAGGTTAGGTTAGGTTAGGTTAGGTTAGGTTAGGTTAGGTTAGGTTAGGTTAGGTTAGGTTAGGTTAGGTTAGGTTTTTTTTTTTTTTTTTTTTTTTTTTTTTTTTTTTTTTTTTTTTTTTTTTTTTTTTTTTTTTGAAACCTCCGTTTAGTGGAAGTTTCATGCGATCTTTTCCTCCTTCATGGGGAAAGGAGACTTTGTGCAACTTTGAGTATTTATTTAAGGTTTGTTTTTGTGGGCTAGCCACTTGGTGGACCCTTAAGTCACTATTTAAGATTCTGTGGTTCGTTACATTTTATTTCTTGTTTTATGATGACACAACAATCGACATCTCTATAAACATTCCTCTCTGCTGATTATACCATTTGTTCTTTTGACATGCTCTTTATTCTTATAGATACATTTATATATTTTATTTCTTATAGATTATCCTATATTTATATATAGTTCTTATATTAATTTATTAATATTGATATTTACTACATACATTACATTTATATATTCAGTTTAATTTGAACCTTAAATAAATACTATTTGTTTTTGTTTGTAACTTGATCATCAAGTTCCAAACAAATAACTTTTTTGAACATTACAGTATTAATAATTTTTTTTTTAAAAATATTACATTATTATTGACTTATTATATTAATAAATGAGATTATTTATAGCTTGGCGTAAAATTTTGACTTTTGGTTAGGTTAGGTTAGGTTAGGTTAGGTTAGGTTAGGTTAGGTTAGGTTAGGTTAGGTTAGGTTCCCCCACACGGTACAGCCTTGTCGTGGCGTGGGGGCTCAGTAGCCTCGGGCAATCCAGTCCGGGGTGAAGCTAATGTACCAAAAGTCCGCTTCACTCCTCTGCTTCCAGAGCGAGCAGAAAGCGGACGGGAAGTCGTGGCACATTCTGATGTGCACGGCTTAGCCCCAGCGTTTGTCCACATTGGGCGGCTGGGGCGGGTGTTAGAACCTGGCGTCTGTGTCGCATCGGTCGGCCAGGTTCTGTCTTGTCGTGGATTCGGTCCCAGTGACTGTCCATATTGGGCGGCTGGTGATGGAGGGGCGGCAGTGTCTTCATGATACTGCCGGCCAACCCGTAAGCCTACTTCGGTGGGAACGGGGGCTCAGGCCACTGAGGTCTGGGCTGCGAGGAAGAAAACCTCTATAAAAAATTACCCTAATCCTAAGGTCAGCGTGCCGAGAGGATGAATGTCTGGAGGGGGTCCAGTGCCAAGCGCAGGGGTAGGGGGGTTAAGCTCGATGGTAGGCCGAGGGTAAAGCCTACCAAAACAACAAAATGAACAAGGAATTTTTGAAGAGAATTACCCAGGTGGGTCCCCGAAAGGGGGAATCCCACCCTTCCGCTTCTGCGGAAGGCGCCCCCGCGTATTCTGGGGGGGGCAAAAACTTCCACAACAACGACCAATGCAATCTCTTTACGGACTTAGATATGAGCGATACGGCTGTGGAAATTATGAGCGACAGCTCTTACGTTTCCACAGAGAACATTGTTGGCTCCAAATCGAAGGAGAGTCAATTAGACTCCCGACGAAAGCGGAGTTATGGAGGAAATGAATCGGCCTCATCTGATTCTGACTCTACGAGGGGAAGGGACATATCGTCTCCAACCCCAAGCAAAACCTCTGCAAAGAGGGGGCGAGGCCGGCCACCCACGTCGGGTAAATACATTGGCATAGGGAAAGCCCGTGAGGAAGCTGCGAAAGCAAGACGAGAGAGTTTTCTCCTGCAGGAAACAGAGGACTTGAGTCAAAAAATGGAGCAATATAACCGGCTCGCAGAAAAAAGACGAGAAAAAACTCTGGAGAATCCAGTTCCTGCGTCTTCTAAGACGGCTCACGACATCAATTCCCAGATAAAAGTGGATACGACCGCCATTTTAGAGGTGGCCAATAAATCCAAGAGACTGAAGGGAACCATGGTAAAGGTCCTCAAAAATGCTGTTGCTTCCATCATGGAGTCCTCGGATGCTTTGTTGGAGAGGTCTTCAACGGAAGAGACCAGAAAGCTCCAACAAGAAAATTCTCGCCTCAAAGATGAGCTCACTCAACTGAGGGTTGACAATGCCAACCTTCAACAAGAGCAAAATTCCCTGAGAAAAGAGCTGGACGCACTACGAGATGAGGTTCGTAATGGCCGTTCAGACCCAGAAGCCGACTCGAACCTGGCTCGCACAATCATGGTTCATGTCGGAACTATGGTAAACGCCAGGTTAGAGGCCCTAGAAGATCGGCTTTTGCCTGAAAAACGTGTCAGACCACCCCTGGCATTTGATAAGGCGTCCAAAGTTGGGCAAACTTCTAAACCTTTGTCTCCCCAGGTAGAAGAGAAAGTTAAAGAAAATGTGAAGAAAAATAAAGGCAAAGGAAAGGGAAAGCAAACGCCTAAACCATCTCCATTGCCGGTACATGAGGCAACCCCGAAAAACCGGAGTCAAGCAATGGCTGCGGTTCCGATATCACAGCCGGCTCCTGGCACCTCATCAACTGTGAATGAGTCCTGGGCAACCGTGGTCCGCCGCGGAGGGAAGAAAAAGAAGGCCGTTGCACCTGTCAAGGCCCCGCAAAAAGTAACGGCCCAAGCAGCTGCCAAAAAGCTTAAACCTCCGCGTTCTGCCGCGGTGATAGTGAGCTTGAGCGAAGACGCTGCTAAAAGCGGGTTAACGCTGGGAAAT
>OY755194.1:12715983-12760807 GCA_963576735.1 Bedellia somnulentella
ATTTTCGTGTTTGCTACTCAATAAATAAATACCAAAAAAAACCTTGCATACCGAATTATGACATGCAATAAACATTTTCCTATTCTAATTTTCCTCCATTCCAGGCTTGCGTTGTTCTTGGGGCAGTTGTAATTGTGAAAATATCTTTATTACCTTTCTAATACTAGTATATAAATAAATAAAAATAAATAAAAATCATTTATTTTCAGGAATATATCGCATATTAGAAAATTACAGATATGACATAACATCATTACATATGTTTAATCTTGTCGTCATTTATAATATGTGTACAATCATTTTTGTCACCAAAAAATAATAGGCTCATCTTAAATATATAAATAAAAGATGTTATTAAAGGAAAGAAAAATTTCGACACTGGCGGGGGCGTATACCCGAAGGTCGCGGGTTCGAACCCCGCCAGTGTCGAAATTTTTCTTTCCTTTAATAACATCTTTTATTTATGAGTAATATCCCCACATGAGGAATTCATGTCAAAAAAAACATTAAATCATCTTAAATATGTATGTAAAGGGTACAAGTCAGAAAAACATATATATATATATCTAAAAAAAGTGTAAAAGCATATAAGTATAAGTATAAATTATTAATCCTATCTACGATTCTCACTCAAATGTGTACCAATCCAAGAACGAAAGATAGGGCTACTTAAACCACTATAAACCATTTGCAAAATGGTATTTTCCGAGCGGCGCAGCCTATCCCACAATGCAGCAACTCTAGCCCTCATTAGTGCGTAGAAGTCAGGCATTCCGCCTCAGCAAACAGTATATGAAATTATTTAATGTTTTTTGACATGAATTCCTCATGTGGGGATTATTACTCATAAATAAAAGATGTTATTAAAGGAAAGAAAAATTTCGACACTGGCGGGGTTCGAACCCGCGACCTTCGGGTATACGCCCCCGTCGCTCTGCCAACTGAGCTACAGTGTCAGTTGGCATCCAGCGCGAAATTTCTCTATCCTTTGTTTCTTTTTTACACGTTCAAGTAGTGTTTGCGTTTCCTACCTCCGAATTTTAACTAATTCGGACGGCCACTTGTCTACCTTTTCAGATAGAATGCAAATGTTGGAAACGCCTAACTATCACATAATTTAATGTTTTTTGACATGAATTCCTCATGTGGGGATTATTACTCATAAATAAAAGATGTTATTAAAGGAAAGAAAAATTTCGACACTGGCGGGGTTCGAACCCGCGACCTTCGGGTATACGCCCCCGTCGCTCTGCCAACTGAGCTACAGTGTCAGTTGGCATCCAGCGCGAAATTTCTCTATCCTTTGTTTCTTTTTTACACGTTCAAGTAGTGTTTGCGTTTCCTACCTCCGAATTTTAACTAATTCGGACGGCCACTTGTCTACCTTTTCAGATAGAATGCAAATGTTGGAAACGCCTAACTATCACATAATTTAATGTTTTTTGACATGAATTCCTCATGTGGGGATTATTACTCATAAATAAAAGATGTTATTAAGGAAAGAAAAATTTCGACACTGGCGGGGTTCGAGTTATGAGTAATAATCCCCACATGAGGAATTCATGTCAAAAAACATTAAATTATGTGATAGTTAGGCGTTTCCAACATTTGCATTCTATCTGAAAAGGTAGACAAGTGGCCGTCCGAATTAGTTAAAATTCGGAGGTAGGAAACGCAAACACTACTTGAACGTGTAAAAAAGAAACAAAGGAGTAGAGAAATTTCGCGCTGGATGCCAACTGACACTGTAGCTCAGTTGGCAGAGCGACGGGGGCGTATACCCGAAGGTCGCGGTTCGAACCCCGCCAGTGTCGAAATTTTTCTTTCCTTTAATAACATCTTTTATTTATGAGTATATGAAATTACTAGTCTTCTATTTTATTCTTTTTCTTCTTTACATACATACATATACTCATGGCTATAAATCTCTTAACGGGGTAGCCAGAGCCTTGGAATGAGAAATTCCTCAGCCACTTTTGGAAGTTGATTGGGGAAAGGATGGAAATAATAAATGTTTTTGGTGACGGGTCTCCAACCACATCGCCCAAAAATCACTTAAAAAGACCTTATACCGTTAATCACCTTTTACGATCACCCACGGGTAGAAATGGGGTAGTGTTATTCTAAGCTGACACTATACGGCACAACTCTTTTTCGTTCTAGGTTTAATAGTAATCCACGACCCAATCCTCAACTCCCACAACTACACGCTGCCCCAGTGGCTGTTCACGTGGACCCCCGGACAGTTCGGGGTGGTGGGGGGTGTCGCCAACCCCACGGGAGTGGTGCTGGTCGCCGCGTTGGGGTGTATGGCGATCTGTAGTAGACCGGCGGTTAGGAGAGGGGGGAGCTTTGAGGTAAGGAGAAAGATTTTTTATAAGTTACTACAAAATACAATAAAAACTAACAAAATAGATCTTTTAACTTATATATGGTTTAAGTTTAAACACTGCAGCAGAATGTGAACATCGGTTTGTAAAAACAGCAAACATATACTGCCCAGTAAACCACACTGCGAACCAAATTGTAATAAATGCTTTTACCGTGAGAAATAATTTGATATCACGATGTATGATATTGAGCTGCTAGTGTGCGAGTGAGTCTTGACTAGAGGTCGCTACAAGTTATTTTAAATGTAATCATAGACATAAGTTTTGGGGTAATAAATGGTATCGCATATATAAAACGGATTATCATATAGTTTGTGAAATACAAAGTATCATGAATATGCAAAGATTCGTTTCTATTTAAATTAAAACCATTGCATTGATAGACTGCTGTTTCTTTGCCTTTATTAGCATAATCTTATAGTTACTTTTTAGTGTCAGATTATCCTTATCTGGGTTTTGTTATTACCTTATAAGCAACCGCATCGCCAAAAAAATCCTTAAAATCTCATCATCAACAACAACCTTTATTTTACCATCTTTACCCCACTCAACTTCCAAAAGTGGCTGAGGAATTCTAATTCCTGAGCTCTGGCTACCCCTTTCGGGATTTATAGCCGTGAGTATATGTATAGCAACCTTTATTTTATTGTATGTAGGTTTAAATAATGTGTTAATAATTGTGAATCAATTATTTGTGCCTTTTTCGTTTTCATTGACTTTCCGAGGATGTCAATCTATAGCGCATGCATTTTTTGCAGATATTCTACTGGACACATTTGCTATACATTCCGTTCTGGCTGCTGCTCCTATTCACGGACCGAATTTCTGGAAATGGTTCATTATTCCTGGCACCGTCTACGTGGCTGAGAGAATTACTAGACTTGCTTGGATGAGGTAATTTTTATATTTTTTTTTAAATAAGCAACATTGACAGTTTATTAGGATCTTCATTGCTTCTCTTGCTGGAGACGTGAATTCTTGAGTTAGGCCTACTCCAATTTGACTTTTAATGTCATATTTTGTCACATCTTATCAAGGTTTTTAACGTTGAGCAAATGTCTTCAGGATCCTATGTCTGCTATGACCCTATGCTCTATTAAACGAATGCACTATCCAAGCCCACGTGGGTACCCTACTGGTAAGCACCAGGAGTAAAAATGCCACCTAATTTAAAGCTTTTTGTTTATGAAAACCTCATGTGGGGATTATTACTAATAAATAAAGAATAAATAAAGGAAAGAAAAATTTCGACACAGGCGGGAATCGAACCCGCGACCTCGGGTATACGCCCCGACGCTCTGCCAATTGAGCCACCGTGTCAATGGCTGCCAGCGCGAAATTCTTCTATCCTTTATTTCTTTTATACGTTTAAGTGGTGTTTGCGTTTTCATGAACAAAAAGATTTAAATTATGTGATAGTTAGGCGTTTTCAACATTTGCATTCTATCTGAAAACGTAGACAAGTGGCCTTCCGAGTTAGCAAAAATTCGGAGGTAGGAAACGCAAACATTACTTAAACGTGTAAAAGAAAAAAATGATAGAAGAATTTTGCGCTGGCAGCCATTGACACGGTAGCTCAATTGGCAGAGCGACGGGGGCGTATACCCGAGGTCGCGGGTTCGATTCCCGCCTGTGTCGAAATTTTTCTCTCCTTTATTTATTAGAAATAAAAACCTATTTCAAGATAATATTCTGACTGTATAAATATATTATTATTATTATTAGATGGGCGATAAGCGCCACGGGTTTCCGCACTGAGCCCGGCATGGCAAGCCATTGTGCGTGGACCAAGTGGTCATTTAATTCTCCCAACCTAATTCCGTCCAGAAGGCGAGTAGCTTATCCAGGTCAGCTGCTGCCTCTGGAAGCGACTTTATGGATCCTATCGTGTTATAGCGAATGTCGGCTACCCCCGTGCATTCCTGGAGCACGTGAGCAACCGTTTCGTCAGCTTCCATGCACGCTCGGCACATGGGGCTGTCGGTAATGCCTATAGTGTACAAGTGTTTATTTAGTGTGGTGTGTCCTGTGAGTACTCCAGTCACTGTCCGCAGATCTTTCCTGCTTAGTCGCAGGGCGCGCCCGGTCAGCTTCCTGTCAAGGGTTGGCATGATTTCCTTCGACTGTCTGCAACCGGGCTCCTCCTGCCAGTGTATCTTGGAGAGGGAGTGAGTGCGTTCTATTAGCCATGCGCGAAGCTGACCATATTATTATTATTATTAATCTTTATTAATATAAATGGTTACATTTAATTATAACAAAGCCCTGCAAAACTGTTTTACAGTTTGTCTGCAGGTAGAGTCTCTTTTAATAAATTTCTATTTAGTTACATCTATGGTAGTGAGTTAAGAAAATATTTTTTTAATTTGTTTTTAAATTTTTGTCTATTAGGGTAGGGGTATGATCGGTTCAGGACCATACAGATCCCTTGCCGAACCCCCCCTAGCCAATTCGTCAGCAGCGTCGTTACCCAAGGAGCCGCTGTGGCCCCTTATCCATTGTAGGGTTATAGTGTTATTCCGAGCTGCTTCCTCAAGAGCTCTGTGGCACTCCAGGACTAGCCCTGAGGTGAATTCACAGCGATCCAGAGCCTGCAGCACAGATGCACTGTCCGAGATGATTCTGATATGCATATCGGACACATCTCGGGCTTTGATTGCCATGGCCGCCTCGGTTATTCCAAGACATTCCGCTTGGAATACCGTGTTGTGTCGACCTAGGCTTTTGGAAATTTTAATATTGAGGTCTTGTGAATATACCCCGGCTCCAGTCCCTTGGTTGGTCTTGGAGCCGTCTGTGTATACACGCACCTCTTTAATATTGGAGTAGTCATGCTGTTCCTCTTCGAGTATAACAGTATAGTTGTGTTTGGTAATTATAGTTTTAGTTATCCTATCACAGGGCGCAGCAAGCAATGGCTGATATTGGATCGCCGTTGTGTGTATACTGGTGTGTAGGATTCTGGAGTCATTTCTAAGGTGCCCTGCATTTTTCAGCCTGAGTGAGGACATCGCCGCCTCTTGCTGTATGTGTAGGTGTAAGGGTGGCAGGTTCAGTAACGCCTGAAGAGCTGCAGTAGGTGCGGTTCTCATACAGCCTGTAATGGCCAGGCAGGCAAGCCGTTGCATCTTTTCCAGGTCATTTTGGGCTGTTATTAATTTGGTTCTCGGCCACCAGACTAGTGAGCCGTAGGTTATTACTGGTCTGATAATGATGGTATAAAGCCAGTGTACGATCTTAGGTTTGAGTCCCCAGTTCTTACCTAGTACCCTATTGCACTGCCATAGCATAGCGCTGGCTTTCTTAATTATGTTATCTAAAGGAGGTTTCCAGCTAAGCTTATCATCTAGGGTTATTCCTAGATACTTAACTGTTTTTGAGAGAGTGAGTTCAGTTCCAAAAAGTTTTGGAAGTTCAAAAGGGGGGAGCTTTCTTTTGTGAGTGAAAAGTATAAGTTCAGTCTTTTTGGGATTTACTTTTAGGTCGTATTCGTTGCACCATGTCTCCACAACTCGCAATGCTTGACCCATTTTTTTGCAGAGCATGTTTACATGGTTTCCATTTAAGAGAATTGTGAGATCGTCAGCGTAGCCTACCGTTAGGTAGGATAAGTCATTGAGTCTCTTAAGTAGGGAGTCGACCACCATGTTCCATAAGAGTGGGGAGAGGACCCCCCCTTGGGGGCAGCCTCTCGTCACAATGGCTCTGGTGGTGTCATTTACAGTTACTTGCACCGCTCTAAGTCTCAACATGTTAACAATCCAACCCCTGAGTGTGGAATTGACACGGAAATCTTTCAGAGTTTTGTCGATACAAGGTATGCTGGTTTTATCGAAAGCACCTTCAATGTCTATGAAGGTGCCTAGTGTGGACAACTTTGAGTTGAGTGCACATTCTATTTTAGATATTACATTGTGCAACGCAGTCTCAGTTGATTTATCTTTGGTATAGGCATGTTGATGTGTATGGAGGGGTTTTTTCGTAAGTGATTTTTCTCTTATACATCTGTCACAGAGTCTTTCCAGAGTTTTTAAGAGAAAGGATGTAAGGCTAATGGGTCTAAAGGATTTCGGGTCGGTATAGTCCGACTTACCGGTTTAGGTATGAAAGTTACTTTAACTTCACGCCATGCTATCGGTACATATCTGTATGCGATGCATGATTGGTAGATTTTGACCAGCCAGGGAGACAGGATGTCTCTCGCCCACTGTAGTAAAGCAGGGAAGATCCCATCTAGGCCTGGTGATTTGAAGGGGTTGAAAGACTTTATCGCCCATTCAATCTGGTCTTTAGTGACAAGCTCTTGTGCGAAGAGCCAGTCCGCTTCATTGGGGTAGATGTTCTGCTCCTCATTCCAGTTTGCATCATCTGTATGATGACAATCTGGGAAGTGGCAGTCTAGGAGCATTTTATGTGTTTCTGTATCTGTCGTAGTATATGTGTTATCAGGTTTTTTAAGCGGGCCTACAGCGGGATTACTATTGGTAGACAGAATTTTCCGTACCCTCGCCGCTTTATTGTTAGATTCAATTGATCCACAAAACTTTCGCCAGGCTTGCCTTTTGCGAGATCGAATACGTTTTTTGTAGGTGGCTAGCATGCATTTATAGTTGTCCCAGTCTATAGGTAGCCTGGAATTTTTTGCTTTATTAAAGAGTCTGCGTAGTTCACCGCGCATTTTTTCCAACTCAGGGCTCCACCACCTACTGGTTTCTTTCCCTGGAATTGTTGGTTGTTTAAGCGGGCAGGTGGATTCAAAAGAGTCCATTATAGCTGCGGTGACCATTTTAAGGTTACTTTCGATATGTGTTGGGCCATCCGTGTTTTCATTGGTGAGTGTGTTAAGTTTAGTCTTTAAGAGAGATCTGTAAGAGAGTACGTTTGTGACTCGTGGGTTACGTTTTGGGGGGGGTAGTGTGTAGTCGCTAGCTAGGTTGAAGCATATCCGCCGATGGTCAGCGCAACTTAGCTCCTTTGACACATGCCAATTGGAGACTAAATGTGAGGCTCCATTGCTAACTAGAGTGATATCGACTATAGTTTGGCCTCTGGATGTGACCCAGGTGGGTTCTGATCCGATATTAGCTATGTTAAGGTTAGTAGAGAATAAATAGGTTGATAGTACCTTTCCTCTTTGGTTGGCCGCGTGGCAGCCCCACAGCGGGTGATGCGCATTCGCATCAGCTCCGATGATGAGCTCAGTACCGGACTGCTCACAGTACTGCACCAGCTCGGTCATTTCTTTGGGTGGGCAGTCGTCGTCACCAGGCATGTAGCAGGACGCTAGGACAACATCCTGGGTCTCCTTGCTAGCTGTGGTGATCTTGGTGGCTATCAGGTCTCTAGAACAGTATTGGATTAGTGGCATGCTTTGAACACATTTAGGAAGATAGATGCATGCTCTGGGGTTAATACATGTGGTGTCGTATAACAACTTACCTCCGATGTTGCTGAGACCACATATGCGGTTTGCCCTGATCCACGGCTCCTGGATCAGTGCAATGCTGTTGGGTGATGTATCCAGCACTGTGCGTAGGGCAGCCGTTGCCGCTTGACTGTGCTGGATATTGGTTTGGAGGATGGGAAGAACTTTAGGAGGGGGGAGCATCGCTAAGAACCTCCCCCTCTAGTTCCTCCTCCAGGTCTAGTTCGGATAGAGCCCCGGGTGATGACGTTAGCATGGCCTCGTCCCAAGGTTCCGGGACGGATTCACCGCATGCTAGCCGGCCGAGCTTGTCCACGGTCTCTTGGAGAGCTTCCGGTTCCTCCACAGGCCTGCTGGTGGAGGGTTTCGGCTCATCCGGCCTTGGGATCGTGGTGGCTGGCTGGTTGCCAGAGGGCTCAGCGGATTCTTTGGTGTTGGGCGGTGTATCGCTTAGCTTCTTCCTCCCAACTATAAACTTCGCGTACACCGGCCCAAATCCAAAGGCGATTCGGCGGTCTCTAGCCATCAGTTTCTCCACCTCGTCCGGTGGTAGTCCCAATGTTAGGAGGGTGCCCTTCTTTTCCCCATCGACGGTGGTCGCCTTGTATAGGTGCCACTGTGGTATGTTATACCAACGGCCATTCTGCTTGCAAAGCAGAGTCTGCAGCCGTTTCAGTGGCCCCGTATACCTGGGGATGAAGAGGGCTATTCGGGTGCGGGTGGGGATATCAGCCTGGCTGACAACCCGGATCTTATCGCCCGAGGGGAGCTTGACGGCGGATGCGAATTCCTGTATCCAGGTCAGCGCAAACTCGTCTTCGCACAATATGTGAAGCGTGCCCCCGGACAATTTTGGGCATCCTCGGAAGCTCGGCGCTACCGTGACGTCAGTGTCCACGGTATCGAAGACCTTCTCTTCTATAAGGTTCCCGAGATATTCGGCCTCTAAAGTGGTCAAGTCTCTCAGGGACGTTGAGGTGAGTGCCACTTCGAACCTGGAGCGATCTTCAGTGGCTTGGGCATATGTTTTCCCTCCCTTGGTGGTTTTTGCCCGTTTGGGCTCAACCATCTGGGCGGGGGACCTACTGTCATCCGGTCGGCCTCTCTTAGATGCCTCGTGAACCTTGGAGGGTCCCGATTCAGCTAAGGGGCGATCGGATTTGCTGGCACGTTTGCCGCGGCTCCCATGGGGTGCGTCGCGCCGGTGGCGGTTGTCTTTGGGCTCCTGTGCGGGTTTATTGCCGCCGGATCCCGCCCCCGACCCTCCAGCTCGCGGAGGTAAGTCCGCGCTCTGGGGTGATCGGGGGCGAGAGCTCGGCGCGCTAGGCTTTGCCGGCATTCGGAGTCCGCCCGCGGGTGAGCTGGCTCCCGTCCCCTCGCAAAGCTTAGGGGCGAGATCCATCTCCTCCGCCACAACCCACCTGGCTCTGTGACGGCCGCGCGACACCCCCCGCGAGCTCCGCAGCTTTACGGGCTTTGGTTGAGCGGCGGTAAGCGCCACTCTTACGGTTTCGATGGCGGGTTCTCCCCTGGTCGGGGCCACTTTTGGAATTTCCGTTGTCTCGTCCCTGCGCGTGCGCAAAGCGCCCGCGTGGGTCGGTCAACGGCGATTTGGGGCGAGGCTTTCTAGCCTGCCTTAGGGGCACGGTTTCCCACGTGCCATAGAATTGGTCCCGGTTGCACGATGGGGACCCTGCGGAAGACGTCATCGCCTCTTCGGTCTTCCTCTCCTCTTCTCTTCTACCTTCCTCCTCCAGCGAAACTTTGCCCCCCCCAGAATACGAGGGGCAGCCTGAACCCTGCAAGCAGGTTTCAGGGAGGGATTCCCGGTCCCGGTTGGGACACGTACCCTCCTGGGGTAGTATTTCTCTTTTGCGTTGCGCCATTTTTGAAAAGTTGGGGGGTTTTCGGCATAGGTTTTGGTTGACGCTTGCATCAGAGTGATGCAAAGCGCGTAACAGGCGGCAACGACGTGAACGATAACCATAGCCTTGCCCTGGAGGTTCAAAACCGACCCCTCCAGGACCATTCGCCAGCTTGGATAATTAAAATAAGTTTAACCCTCCAAAGCTAGGGAGGTCCTCAGTCTCGGTTGGCATATAGGGCCTTAATATACATAAAACAAAACTAAAGATCTGAAAACCCCCCCGCCCAATAAATATATTTTACAACGCCGACATACACAGCTTTTAGTAAATAATTTAACTATAAAATTTTTTTTTCAGATCCGGTCGCGGTCGCTCCTACATTTCCGTAGGTATTCTCCTGCCGTCACGTGTCACCCACGTGGTAGTTAAACGTCCGCCATCTTTCCACTTCCACGCGGGCGACTATGTGTTCGTCAACATACCGGAAATAGCGGCTTTCGAGTGGCATCCGTTTACTATTAGCAGTGCGCCGGAACAGGAAGGTGAGATAAATAATATAGTTATTATAAGTCATTGCCTTTTAAAAAGATATAAGTTTAGTATTAAGTATAGTTTTAGGTTTTATAGGACTTTATTTGTTGAGAGAATATAATTTATTTTAATACATACATACATATACTCACGCCACTAGTTCCCATTGAGGTAGGCAGAGACCATTGATCGCCACTTCGTACGATCCTGACAAACCTCTCTAGCTTCGTTTACATCCATCAATCTTTTCATGCATGCTCTTTTATTCTTCATACTTCGGACGCCAGCCTTTTTGAGAACACTATCAATTTGGTCCAAGTGTGTTCTCCGTGGTCGTCCTCTACTAAAATTACCATCCATACTAGCTCTATAGATCTCTTTTACCAATTTTCTATCATCCATCCTCTCTATGTGCCCAAACCATCTCAACATTCCTTTTTCTATCTTTCTTACAATATCATCTTTCACACCACTCTATATTATATTTTAATAATTTTGTGATAATATTAAATCAATTCACAAGTTTTAATTTTCGACATGTAATCAACATTTAAATTTATTGCTTAGGGTTAAGTACTTTTAAAAAACGTTAAAGACCGAAAAAGAATAAAATTATTGATAAAATTTCAATTGATTTAGAAAATAACGGTAATTCAAATATCGACCTGTGTATAATTTATATACACAGTATAGAATCTCGGAGGACTCACGTTTACATATTTGTTCTTTAAAATATCCTTCTACCTATATTGTGAACTATCATGAAAGTATAAAGCTATAAATTTCAGCTTACTAATCAATACCGTAATTTTCTAAAATATTTAATCCACAGAATTATACGCTTTAGTGAAATCACAAAATAGACAAATGAAATTATTACAATTTCCGCAGCTCGAAACTATTTTTCTTTTGCGTCTATTCAGTGTAAATAAACAAACTACAATGCGCACCTTGTAATGATTTTATCACATTATATGAATGATTGTATGAATTACACGCTAATGCTCGTCAGTAAGGGAGATATTATTGATAAGTAAAGCTCAAAAATTAATCTATAATTTTATGGAACAGTACACGTAAATGCCGGCAAGGGAGCGCTTTTAAGCTATCATAAGTTAAACCAATTGACTTTTTCATTACATTCCTTCAACTACCCCCAAATTACTAATAAATAAAGGAAAGAATAATTTCGAAACAGGCGGGAATCGAACCCATGACCTTGAGTATACGCCCCAGTCGCTCTGCCAATTAAGCTATTTTTCTTTCATTTATTTATTTTTATTTATTAGTAATAAATTGAAACAACTATTGATTTTTCGGATATTTTAATCACGTGTTTTTACATTATTTTTAAAGCCCGACGTTTCGAAAACTTTTACAGTTATCATCTTAACGGGAAGACTGAGGTGTTATTTGTCATTATACAGTACTATAAAATTATTAACACTAACTACCTTCACAAAATTTTAAGTTACATTGGCATTTAATATTTGCTATGTACAAAAAGAGCTAATGTTATCTGGAGTCTTGCTAGTGTTCTTCCCTCGCTTAGTTGTGCTAATGATCGGGTTCCAAGCAGGTGGTAATTGCCGACCATCATCTCTATTGAAGTTTGGATGTTTCTTTATTTCAATAGATTCGCGTATCATTCTAGGTATCAATCGATTCTCTTTTGCTAGAATTGTAGGTTTGTCAAAACGCATGTGGTGGTTTGGCTTATCGAATGTGTGTTCCCACAAAGCAGATCTTCCAGGACGCCTATTCTTCATATCAGCAATATGTTCTCTTACGCGAGTTGCTACACTACGCTTTGTTTGGCCGATGTATGAAAGACCACACTCACAGTCTAGTTTATAAACGCCTGCATTTTGTAAAGGGATCTGACATTTGATAGGTCTTAAAAACTGACTTATCTTTTGGTGCGGCTTGAAGTAGGTCTTAATGGAAGCACGCTGTAACACAGTACTAATTTTGTCTGTTACACCCTTTACAAAAGGTAGAGTTGCAGGGAGTCTTTCGACAGTGGGTGGTTTACCGATAAACCACCTACTGTCGAAAGATCTACTTTGTGTGAACACACCTTCGATAAGCCATACCACCACATGCGTTTCGACAAACCTACAATTCTAGCAAAAGAGAATCTATTGATACCTAGAATGATACGCGAATCTATTGAAATAAAGAAACATCCAAACTTCAATAGAGATGATGGTCGGCAATTACCACCTGCTTGTAACCCGATCATTAGCACAACTAAGCGAGGGAAGAACACTAGCAAGACTCCAGATAACATTAGCTCTTTTTGTACTTAGCAAATATTAAACGCCAATGTAACTTAAAATTTTGTGAAGGTAGTTAGTATTAATAATTTTATAGTACTGTATAATGACAAATAACACCTCAGTCTTCCCGTGACCATGATAACTAAAAAGTTTTCGAAACGTCGGGCTTTAAAAATAATGTAATAACACGCGATTAAAATATCCGAAAAATCAATAGTTGTTTCAATTATAATGTGCAATCGTGAAAACCTTAGAAAATACTATATTAGTAATAATCCCCAAATGAGGTTTTAATGAACAAAAAGATTTAAATTACCCCCAAATTGTCGGATCCCAAAACCAAAATTCCAAATATTTTTCTAAATCTACCCTTCTTTCCCAGACTACATTTGGCTGCACATCCGCGGCGTCGGCCAGTGGACCAACCGCGTGTACGAATACTTCGAGAAACAACAACAACGGCTGCACGCCGGGGCCGTCCACCCGCACACTGACCTGAGATTGAGTCATGAGTAAGTGTATTTTTCACATTTTTTTTTTATTTTGTATTAGGGAATACTAACCCAAAAATATATTTAGTATTATATAATACACATATAAATAACACCCTAGACTAAGCAACAATCATTCATGCTCATCACATAAATGATGCCCTCAGCGGGGATCGAACCCGCAATCTTCGGACCTAGAAGCTAGTCACCTATCCAATCGCCCTCGGCTGTCGTCACTTATGTATTTGAAGAGGTTTTATATTTAGGAATACTTTGAGAAACAACAACAACGGCTACACACCGGGGTCGTCCACCCGCACACTGATCTGAGATTGAGTCATGAGTAACTTGAATTATATATTTTGAATGGGTTTTATATTTAGGAATACTTTGAGAAACAACAACAACGGCTACACGCCGGGGTCGTCCACCCGCACACTGATCTGAGATTGAGTCATGAGTAACTTGAATTATATATTTTGAATGGGTTTTATATTTAGGAATACTTTGAGAAACAACAACAACGGCTACACGCCGGGGTCGTCCACCCGCACACTGATCTGAGATTGAGTCATGAGTAACTTGAATTATATATTTTGAATGGGTTTTATATTTAGGAATACTTTGAGAAACAACAACAACGGCTACACGCCGGGGTCGTCCACCCGCACACTGATCTGAGATTGAGTCATGAGTAACTTGAATTATATATTTTGAATGGGTTTTATATTTAGGAATACTTTGAGAAACAACAACAACGGCTACACACCGGGGTCGTCCACCCGCACACTGATCTGAGATTGAGTCATGAGTAACTTGAATTATATATTTTGAATGGGTTTTAAATTTAGGAATACTTCGAGAAGCAACAACAACGGCTACACGCCGGGGTCGTTGACCCGCACACTGACTTGAGATTGAGTCATGAGTGAGTGTATTTTTCATAAAAAAACAATAATTTACTAAGTAACACTTGTATTATGGAATAGATAGATAGATAGATAAAAACTTTATTTATGTTATCATAACAATCACATACAACACATTAAACACATTAAAACACATAAACACATACAAAAATAAAAGTAAAAAGTAAAAATGTGTGATAAATAAAAGAAAAAAAACAAATTACAAATGTGCAAGGTATGTGCGCTATGGTAACACAAACTAGGCCATAACTCAGCGTTTATAAATGCTATAAAGCAAAAACACTGATTTTCAGGTATAGCCTAAGAGCATTTTATGGTAAACAAAAATCAATTGAGCATCTGCCACAAACATAAAAAGAACATAAAAATACCTACAAATAAAACATTAAATACGTTTAACATATTCCAACGCAAATGACTAATAATGAAAAGAGTCAATAAATAAATGTTACAATCAGACTAGAATTACAAAATAAAAAATAATAAATATATAAGACATACATTATGTTTAAAATTAATAAGTTTAGCACTACTTAAATAACCCTATTTCACTGAAAGTTGACAACAGATTGTGCAAAGCATTTTGGTATGTTTAATCTTTGAATTTCAAGTAAATGAGTCTTCAGCAACGTTTTGAATTTAAATTTACTAGTAGAATCTCTGATGGGTGGAGGGATATTATTCCAACACTTTGTAGCGTGATATCGAAAACTTCCAGTGAAAGCTACGGTGCGATGAGGGTGTATAGCTAAAGGTTCATGTCTAGTACGAGAGGGATAGAAGTCATGAAAATTAGAAAATCTCAATTCCTCAAACAAGTACTCAGGGGTTTTAAATTTAATAACATCGTACATTAATGAGGCTGAGTGAAAACGCCTGAATACTAACTCAACGATATATTTAGTATTATATAATACACATTATTATATACATATTTAGTATTATATAATACATTTAGTATTATATAATACGAGGAAATGTTTGCTGATGTAACTAGAGGGACAGCGAACATGACTTTTAACGATACTGGACCTGCAATACTAAAATCAGAGGTGACCAAGGCGCTACAGAGAGCGAAAACAGAAAAATCACCAGGACCAGATCGTATACACATAGAGATACTGAAGCTTATTGAAGACCATCTGATAGACGCAGTGACCAAACTCTTCAATAATATCTATAACTCTGGTATTTTGCCTAAGGATTGGTTAAAATCCACATTCATCACACTACCGAAAAAGCCAAATGCAAAGCAATGCACAGATTACCGAACTATAAGCCTGATGAGTCAAGTACTGAAGCTGTTTCTGTCTATAATTCATGAGAGAATACGTGCTAAAATTGACAATGAGCTTGGGGATACACAATTTGGCTTTCGATCGGGAATGGGAACCAGAGAGGCCCTATTCGCACTCAATGTTCTTGTACAAAAATGCAGAGATATGCGGAAAGACGTCATAATTTGCTTTGTGGACTACGAGAAAGCCTTTGACCGGGTCAAACACAAAGTACTAATGCGTCGATTGGAAGATATCGGATTAGATGGAAAGGACATGCGGATCATTCAAAACCTCTACTGGTCCCAGACAGGCACCGTCAGAGTGGAATGTGAGGAAACCGAAGAAGTGGCAATATGCAAGGGCGTACGTCAAGGATGTATCCTGTCTCCGCTTCTTTTTAACTTGTACTCAGAGGCCATTATCACTGAAGCGCTGGAGGAGAGGGAGTGGGGCGTCAACATCAACGGACAGTTTATTAATAACCTCCGATACGCCGACGACACGGCCCTGATAGCCTCCTCGCCGGAAGACATGCAGTTGATAGTGAACAGCATCCACGAGTGCAGTCAGAAAGCGGGGCTTTCGATGAATCTATCCAAGACGAAGATCATGGTAGTGTCTAGAGACAAGACATTGAACCCCTCAGTCACGGTAGCAGGGACCCAGATAGAGAGAGTTCAGAAGTACAAGTACCTTGGCACATGGGTTGATGAAAACTGGGAGTCCGATCAGGAAATCAAGACCCGAATTGAAATTGCCCGTGCGTCCTTCAATAAAATGCGAAAGGTACTCTGTACCAGGCAACTGGATTGGAAACTTCGCATACGATTGCTTCAGTGCTACATTTGGCCGATAGTCTTCTACGGATGCGAGGCTTGGACTGTAAAGGAAGTGACCCGCAAAAGACTAGAGGCCTTTGAAATGTGGTGCTACCGCCGAATGTTGAGGATTAGCTGGATCCAGAGAGCCACAAATGTGGAAGTTCTGAGACGAGCCGGAAAAACCCGAGAACTCATGACCACCATCAAAAGAAGAAAAGTTGCGTATTTGGGACATGTGCTCCGCCACGATCGATACCAACTGCTTCAAGTGGTCATGATGGGAAAGATTGAAGGGAAACGGAGCGTCGGAAGAAGAAGGGCATCGTGGCTCTCAAACATCAGAAAATGGACCAACATAGCCGGCGTCGAAGACCTGTTTCGCCTAGCCCAAGACCAAAGGGGATACTCGGAGCTGACTGCCAACCTCCAGTAGTGGAGAGGCACTAGAAGAAGAAGATAATACACATATAAATAACACCCTAGACTAAGCAAGACCTAGAAGCTAGTCACCTATCCACTCGGTCTCGGCTGTCGTCACTTATGTATTTGAAGAGGTTTTATATTTAGGAATACTTTGAGAAACAACAACAACGGCTACACGCCGGGGTCGTCCACCCGCACACTGATCTGAGATTGAGTCATGAGTAAGTTGAATTATGTATTTTGAAGAGGTTTTAAATTTAGGAATACTTCGAGAAACAACAACTACGGCTACACGCCGGGGTCGTCGACCCGCATACTGGCTAGGGATTGAGTCATGAGTGAATGTATTTGAATAATCCTACTGGCGTCGAAATTTTCTTTTCTTTTCCTGATTGATTAGTATAATAAAACCCACACGAGGTTTCATGCACAACAAAGTCTAATTAGGGATTAATCAAACTTTTTTTTTACCAGTATTGGAAATTTTTGAGCTAGCATATAAATGATTTTTATTATCCGTTTTTATGTGAGCTCATGGAAAAAATGCTTATTTGTTAGGCTTTGTAATAGGATATAAAAGTGATTTAAGTTAATTGTCTTATGGAAGATTGATTCGGTATTTTTGATCCTTTAATTAATTGTCACACAAATTGAGAGTGTGCTCAAAAAGGCTGGCGTCCGAAGTATGAAGAATAAAAGAGCATGTATGAAAATATTGATGGATGTAAACGAAGCTAGAGAGGTTTGTCAGAATCGTGCGAAGTGGCGATCAATAGTCTCTGCCTACCCCAATGGGAACTAATGGCGTGAGTATATGTATGTATGTATGTACAAATACATTTTATTGAAATGAAATGTAATATTATATAAGTTTATTTGCTTGCATACCCGGAAAGAAAATTGCTTTCAAAATACGTCCAGAAAAAGTGACGTAGATATTTAAGTATGATTCAGAAGATAAAGTCATTTGTATAATTCTTATAGTAAATATTCATTGTGCTTGTATTTCATATAATTATTTTTACTTATTTAAATTTCTATTTTATAGGAGCCGATTTTCTAAACTGATATTAAAGTTATATAAAGATATATTAAATAAGCATAATAAGCATAAAGCATAAACGTTCACGCCGAATATCCCCGAAGGGGTTGGCAGAGGTACTAATACTTCTGAACATCACGTGACTTTGTCACCTGGTGTTCAGAGTACCCACGTTTTGCATGGACAGTGTACTCACGTGATAGGGGGCAGGCCTATCGCCGTTTTGTACGAATACACTGTCACATGACTAAGTACAACTCAGCCATGTGGGTTTCCTCACGATGTTTTCCCTCACCGTTAACAACCATGATAAATATATTAGATAGATATATTAAAGTTCTACATAAATTGTTTCAAACGGAACCCTTAATTCTCCATAATCCTAATAATATAATATATGTGAGAGTTAGCTGTTTGAATGTTTGAGGCAAAAAGGCTCGTCAAGTACATAATGTGTAAGAATGAAATTTGGCAGACTGCTAGATAATGACCCAAATTATAACCTAGGATACTTTTTATCCCAGATAAATTTGACCAGTGAAATATTCACGCCTGAGAGCTAGCAGTACCGGAAAAAACGCCTTAAGTCTGTCGGTCAGCTAGTATTACATTCTGTTTACTAAGTATCGGGAATTTGACAATAAAACAAAAAATACAAATTATTCATCTAAATTTATTTTATCGCCTTCAAAGTAGGCCCCATCGCTTGCAACACAACATCTCCACCGCTTCACCCAGTCTTCCATACATTTTTCATAGGCTATTTGCGGTATGGCCTTTAGCTCATTCAGCGAATTTTCTTTTATGGCTTCTATCGACTCGAAACGTTTTCCTCGAAGTGGTAATTTTAACTTGGGAAACAAAAAAAAGCTGCTTGGTCGAGAACTTTTGTTGAATTTTACGCTAAACACTCCTTCACTATAATGGCTGTGTGTGATGGTGCATTATCATGGTGCAGCATCCATGAGTTGTGTTGCCACAAATCTGGACGTTTTCGGCGAATACTCTCACGCAAACGCTTCATGACGCCTAAATAATATTCTTTATTCACTGTTCTTCCCTCTGGAAGGAATTTGGAGTGAACCACACCACGGTAGTAAAAAAAAACTGTCAGCATCACCTTGATTTTGGAGCGACTTTGATGCGGTTTTTTGGATTTCGACTCATAAACCCATGTCTCGTCGCCAGTTATTATACGTTTCATAAGGATCGGATCCGTAGAAGCTCGGGAAACCATGTCTTCAGCGACATGCTTTCGCTGCGCTTTTTGAACAAAATTGAGCTCTTTTGGAACTAGTCGAGCGGCGACGCGTTTCATGCCTAAAATGTCAATGAGAATGTTGTGGACGGACTTAAAAGATATGTTCACCTCACAAACCAACTCTCTCAGACAGACAGTCGTCGATTTTCGAGCACTAGCTTCTTGATTCCTTCAATGTTTTCTTTGGTCGTAGCGGTTGAAGGTCTACCAGAACGAGGCAAGTCTACTACTACTTCTCGGCCTTCTTTAAAAGCCTTATACCATTCATAAGCCCTTGTTTCCGATATACACGATTCGCTGTAGGTATTTCGCAACATTTTTAGTGATTCACCACATGAAAGATCATTCGAAACACAAAATTTAAGGCACACTCTTTGTTCAACAATATTTTCCATTGTAAAAATCGCCAAAGACTTAAAAGTTTGACCAACAAAAAATGTAGTTTAAAACAAATTAAATGACAGATCCCGATCAAATTTTGCGCGCTAAATCAGTACAGTGCTACCAACATGCAGTAAAAAAATTTGAACGACCTCTTTTACGCGGGTCTTTTTATTGACATATTCCCGATACTTTTTACACAGATTAGTATATAATTTAAATTTAAACATATTTCAGTAAAGTAGGCCGAACAACATCATCTCAAAGTGGCAAATCTAAGAAGTCCGTGGACTTCTCTCCAGTGACTTACACTAACGCAGCGTTCAACATGCAAGATGAAGATACTAAGAACGAAGAAAGTGGTAAGTGTTTTAAGACGACAAAATATCGCTTGTTTTAATACAGTTTAAATATAGGCTTAAGTTTATTAAATATAAATGAGTCCAAGTTGAAATGATGTAATATTATTGTGAAGTGCTTTGGCCGTTTATTCAAATAAATCAGATCCATCAAATAATAGTGTATCTTTCATGATGATGTTTCCCTCACCCATCATAACTTTGATAAATAAACCACACATATGACTAATATGAGATAAGGACACATTGGGGTAGCCCCGACTCATGATTTGAATCCATTTCTCTACATTAGAAGCAGAATCATAATTCCCACTAAGCTATTGAAGTGTTTGTATATATTAATTTTACCAATTTCAGTGGAATCTCCGCCCCTAGTCAATAGTCCAGCAGAAACGAAAGGAATCCTGTCTCTGCCATACAAGATGCCGCTAGAGAAGTCCCACTCGATGCCAGACATGCAAGTCAAGAATAAGAAGAAAGAACGACTTAATGCGTAAGTGATCACTTTTTAGCAGTTTTAAGTAGCTTCTGAAAAGATTTCCGCCCCTTATGGATCAATCCCAAACAGTCAGTTGGAATGTCCAAAAATTGAGTCTCATTCAACAATAAATGAGTTATCATGTTGTTATAACTACAAGAATTTTATTCACTCATTCGTTTTGAATAAACAACCGTTGGTAAGAAAACATCTCTTATTATTTGGATCTGCATCCATTATCCCAAAACAGTCTATGCCAAAATTTTAGGTTTTAGATTTTTGTGGGTTTACAAAGCATTCATTACAAAATACAGTGAGTATTAAAGTTTCCAAATATGTTAGTAGATTTCTATATTTATTTCTCAATCGGAGTACCATCTCGAACCCACTCCAGTCTAGTCCAGTCACTACTCCACGATGATTCTGCACATTTATAGTCCAACTTTTATAAAAGGAATTAAATATATGGGACTTGATCGTTCTAATCGTACATTATAATTCCATTGCAACTTACACTTCTCCTACTGAGTATAATTGAGAAAAGCCGCATAACATAAAAAAAAAACTTTTTTTTACTATCCATTTCTCTTTTTGTACAATTGACGACGACGTGATAGCTCAGTGGGTCGAACACCGCTTATCGTTCAGATGACAAGTGTTCTAATCCCGAGTCGAGCCTACCACCTACACCAATTTGTCTTTTCTAAAGGCATATGTGTGTCTTAATTTATCATGGTTGTTAACGGTGAGGGAAAAAATCCTAAGGCAATAAAAAAATTATTTAAATTTAACAATGTTTATTTAAAAAAAATATTTATGACACTTGACCAGACAGTCTGAAAACCTTTTAGGTTTTTAGTAGACTGTCAGCTCGGCTTTTTATTTAAATACATATTTAAGTTCAAAACAGCAACAGGCCTGCCCCCTATCACATGAGTACACTGTCCAAGCAAATCGTGGGTACTCTGAACACCAGGTGACAATTTCACAATGAATTTTTGAGTTTTTGAACAATATACGAATACTGTGAAAATCACTTTAGGCAAAACTATTAACATAATTTCACCCATTATTGATCTTAATATATTAATTGATATTTTCTAGTCTCCATGCCTACACCCGTTCAGAATCCGAGTACCACATCGATCCCCCGAAACCAGTGAACCCCAGTTTGGGTCTCGCATACAAGAGCCCCCAGAATAAAGGCCTGGCGGAAAGCTTCCGATATATGAGGAACAAACCCACGATCATTGCTTTTAAAACACCGAGTATGGATAATTGTGAGAGGGATAATTTGTTGACTGTTGGTAAGTATTATTCTTATCTAAATAGATATACTCACGGCTATAAATATCTAGAAGGGAGTGTAAGATCTTTAGAATAAGAAATTCCTCAGCCACTTTTGGAAATTG
Source organism: Bedellia somnulentella (assembly GCA_963576735.1). NCBI lineage: Eukaryota > Metazoa > Arthropoda > Insecta > Lepidoptera > Bedelliidae > Bedellia > Bedellia somnulentella. Next base: position 12,737,357 of record OY755194.1, read on the forward strand.
AGTAAGAGAAATATATTTTAAAGTGAAAAAAGACCAATCACTTAAATGCCCAAATACCCTTAATTGCCTCTTACGAATACCCACGGAAATAAATGAGGTAGTGCTATTCTAATCCGACATTGCACTGCAACTAGCAAGTTGGTAAGTATATCCATTTATTGATTAATAAAAAAAATACCTGCCTACAATAGACCCGCATACAAGAGCCCCCAGAATAGAGTCCTGACGGAAAGCTTCCGATATATGAGGAACAAACCCACCATCATAGCTTTAAAAACACCGAGAATGGATAATTGTGAGAGAGATAACCTGTTGATAGTTGGTAAGTTCCTACAGAAATGTGGATTTAATGTGATAGAAATATATATGAATAAATAAATAAAAAACGGATTGAAGTTGAAAATCTAATTATCAATTCTGAAGTATTGATAACGATACAATGTTATAAATAATGATTTATTGGCCAATTTTGGATGTGAATGAAGAATATTTTTTTTAAATTATGATAAGTACACCACATACTCGTATCTAACAAAACCTGTCAGTATCATTTGCATACTTCCTTGGCATAATTTTCAATATTTAAACTCCAAAAATATAGTCAAAAACTTATAAAGCAGTTAAAATAAAATAAAAAATGCTTTATAACTAATGATTTGTCATGTCACGACTAAACAAGACCCTATTGAATCAATATAAATGTTGTGTTAAGATGAATGAGATGAGGTGTTCGGCGATAGGCCTACCCCCTGTCACGTGAGTACACTGTCCATGCAAAACGTGGGTACTCTGAACGTCAGGTGACTCAGTCACGTGATGTTTAGAAGTGTGGGAACAGCAAAGATATACTGGCCAGTACACCCTGCTGTGTACCAACTTAGAATTTGTATTTATATTTAGCTAGAGAAACACTTCGATACCGCGATGTACGATTTTTTATGACGCTGCTAGTATGCGAGTGAGTTCGCCGTCTAGCGGTCGCCACAGAAGTATTAGTTCCTCTGCCAACCCTTTTGGATATATTCGGCGTGAACATTTATGTTATTTTATGTTAAGATGAGGGTATATGACAAAATAAGTTACTATACCAGTGTTTAATCTTCAAAATTATATTATTTTCAGCTCGCCGTCGCTTATCAAAATCCATATCACCCGACAAACCAAAAGACGTGGAGTCGTGTGACAATAACAAAAATGAGGAAAACTCTGATGAGGAATTTGCGAACTATCCTGTCGGGAAACCACTTGAGGTTAGTAAGGACACTTATGTATAGATTTAATAATAACATAACATAACATAAACGTTCAAGTCGCATATCCCCGAAGGGGTTGGCAGAGGTACTAATACTTCTGAACATCACGTGACTTTATCACCTGGTGTTCAGAGTACCCACGTTTTGCATCGACAGTGTACTCACGTGATAGGGGGCAGGCCTATCGCCGTTTTGTACGAATACACTGTCACATGACTAAGTACAACCCAGCCATGTGGGTTTCCTCACGATGTTTTCCCTCACCGTTAACAACCATGATAAATTAACCACACATATGACTTTAGAAAAGACAAATTGGTGTAGGCCCGTCTCAGGATTGGAAATCACGCCCTTCTGTTTTCGGGCGGGTGTTCTACTGCCGTGACTATCATGTCGTTTCTTATAATAAAGTTTAAAAAACTGAAAAACACGCTTTGAAGCACATTTAACAAAAAAGAAATATAAACTAAATACAAGGTGAAAATCATAAAAAACGGTGGGCTGCTAGAAAGATGAAAAATGCGGCACAGAGCGCCCCACGCTTTGACATGATTTTTTAGAGAGTGTTATTATATGGCGCCCCCATTGCAACTTAGAATCAATTGGTATCCCTAGCAATTTTGTTTCTTTTACAAATTCTATTTTTTCATTGTCAATAACAATATTTGCATCACCTTGCCTAATATTTTGTAAAGTGAAATTAATACATTTAGTTTTATTGGTATTCAGAACATTCATAGTAAAAATATTTGATTTTCTGTTGTTTTGGGTCGCGTTTGATGACTTTTTTACATTATCTTTCTAAAATTGCCAAACAATTTCAAAAATCGGTGTTTTGAATTCCGGAGCCTTGCTTACCGTACCATTCCCAGGGGGCGGTACATATAAAACTAAACCCCGTTCGGCAAAATATTTTAGTCTTTAATCTCTATATACCTTCACATTAACGTTCCATCCAAAACACGGAAACATCTAAGTTTCGAGATGGTGAGGTGATTCAAGTTTGCAATTTCCTACAATTGCCTTGCAGTGCCGGCTTAGAATGTCGTTACCCATTTCTACCCACGGATGTCGTAAGAGGCGACTAAGGGTATTGGGGTTTTTTACCATCACCAAAAACCTTTATTTTTACCATCTTTTCCCCACTCAACTTCCAAAAGTGGCTGAGGAATTTGTAATTCTATACCTCTGGCTACCCCTTCCAGGCATTTATAGCCGTGAGTATATGTATGTATGTATGTAATTTCCTACAAAACTGGGTTAAACGGAGGGTTACCCTTCATCAACTTCTTTATGGACCAGTACTTCCAGGCGTTCGAAACTCGTCATTTGCTTTCTTTATCCTGCTGGTTTTCAAAGAAGACTATCTGGCCCAAGTATCTACTTACTCGCCGAACATCTGTACTCGCCCACGTTTTGTATGTGCTGCCTATTGACCACTACCTTACGCTTTGCGCCGTTAGTCAGGAGTTGGGTGTTAGTCGATCCTTTTTCAGACCAACCTCAAGGCTTACAGTGTTCAGAATTTGGAGCATTCCGTTTGGTTTCTGGAGTTCCGATGGAAATAACGCAAACTGTACCATGTCGTGGGTGAACCGAAGGTTTCCCAGCCTTCAGTCAACGTCGGCAATTTTTGCCAAAAAACTGCTATCTTTTTGAAGACCTCCTAAAAGGTACTCGTAAATAATTTTACTCGGTCGGAAGGTCTTCCTGTTTCACACCTCTTTCTATTTGGAATTATGGACCAGATGATGATTGGGCACTTGGCAAAGTACCAAAAGATTGGTGTAGAGCCATGATTGTGCCCCTATATAAAGGGAAAGGGTCACGCCAAGAAGCAAAAAAACTACCGTGGTATTAGCCTACTCAGTGCTGTCGGCAAATTGTATGCAAAGGTTCTGATCAAAACGGTGATGTAAGAAACGGATGAACAGGGATGTGCAAGCAGGATTTAGGAAGGGAATGGGATGTATGAATCAAGTTTCCTCCTTAAGGTGCATCACAGATTTTTTTTTGTCAAAAAACCAAAAAGTGTATTGCACCTTCATTGATTTGGAGAAGGCGTATGATAGAGTAGTAAGAAAGTATTTGTGGAAGGTGTTGTCTAAGTTCGATTTGGGGCGCCAACTTACACGTGCATTGGAGTCACTCTATGAGGATTCCGATGCATGTGTGAGAGTGAACGGAGAAGACACGGACTGGTTTGAGATCTCTAGGGGTGTTCGACAGGGTTGTGTGGCTTCTCCGTGGCTCTTCAAATTGTTCATGGACGACTGTTTGAAAGAACTGCTTGAAAGTGATTATGGGCTGAAAATGAGAGAGTTCATCATTAAATGTCTCTTATACGCTGACGATCAAGTGTTACTTGCATCAACGGCAAATGAGTTGCAGGAGATGGTGAACATTGCGTGTAAATCTTTCGAAAGAAAGGGAATGAGAGTGAATGTGGCAAAACCAAAACAATGGTTTTTGAGAGAGAGGAAAGTACGACAGAATGTGAGATTGTTATAAATGCTAAGAAAGTGGAACACGTGAAAGAATTTGTATATCTGGAGAATTCGTGTACTAGGGATGGAAAATGTGAGGAAGATATTGGAAGGAGTGTTAAAAAGGGAAATGCGGTAAATGGAGGCATGAACGGTCTGATGTCGAGCCAGTCGTTGTCAGAAAAGGCTTTAATGGCTGTGCATAACGCTGTTCTGGTTCCCACGCTATTGTATGGTAGTGAATGTTGGGCATAGCAGAAGAAGCATTAAAGAAGTAGTAGTAGTAGAGTATATGTAATGTAAGGTTGTCTGATAGAGGTAGAAATAGAGTAATCCGTGAACGAGTAGGTTTGAAAGATGATGTAGTATGCAAGATAGAAAAAGGAATGTTGAGGTGGTTTGGGCACTTAGAGAGGATGGATGAAAATAAAGAAGCGAAAGAGATATAAAGAGCCAATGGCCAATGTGGATGGGATTGTTAGTAGAGGACGGCCTCGTAAAACGTTTCTACATCAGATATAAAACTTTTTTATAAAGGCGGAGGTTCGAAGTGATAAGAATAAAAGAGCGTGTATGAGTGAGAAGAATAATGAATGTAAGGGAAGCAAGAGAGGTTTGTCAGGATCGCACTAAGTGGTAATCGATAGTCTCTGCCTACCCCAATGGGAATAATGGGCTTGAGTCTAAGTAAATAAGTAAGGATGTTGATAGTTTTATATTGGCTGTACTATGCTGATGTTAATGAGGTTAAGGTTCTGTTAAATAATCAAAATTTTTGAAAAAACCTTTTTTTCTTTGCAATCCCGCAAACACTCCGTTCCTCGTCGCACATATTGTCGTATTATCTTACTCAGCTACTATGACGTCCCGCTCAGATCTACCTAGATGTCGTCTCACATATTGTGGTATTATCTCACTCAGCTACTATGACGTCCCGCTCAGATCTACCTAGATGTCGTCTCACATATTGTCGTATTATCTCACTCAGCTACTATGTCGCCCCGCTCAGATCTACCAGAATGTCGTCTCACATATTGTCGTATTATCTTACTCAGCTACTATGACGTCCCGCTCAGATCTACCTAGATGTCGTCTCACATATTGTGGTATTATCTCACTCAGCTACTATGACGTCCCGCTCAGATCTACCTAGATGTCGTCGCACATATTGTGGTATTATCTCACTCAGCTACTATGACATCCCGCTCAGATCTACCTAGATGTCGTCGCACATATTGTGGTATTATCTCACTCAGCTACTATGACGTCCCGCTCAGATCTACCTAGATGTCGTCGCACATATTGTCGTATTCAGCTCGCGCAATTCATTCAATACAGACGTGCTCGTTTTTTGTCGTGTAACGATTTCCGTTAATACCCACATTTTCAATTCCGTAATATGGATAAGTTTCAAATTTGCTCGCGATGTTCTGGAAAATTATTGGAAGGAGCTCTATGCAGTGTGTGCAAAACTCTCATGCACTTTGAATGCGGAGGTGTAAATGCAGTAGGTTACCGCAAACTCGGCGATAGACGGTCCAAGTGGCGGTGCATGTCGTGTCGCAAGGATGAGAAGGGGTTATCCTTGAAGGTGCCTAATAGCAACACTCCGTCTACTTCCTCCCCAACCATAAAAGCTCTGCATGATGATCCGCAGTCTCCTGGTCTTGTAAATCAAAACGTTATCTCACCCACAACACCGGCTGGACCTCCTGACAACGAAGCCTTGTTCAGAAAACTCTCAGCCATTGAACTCAAGTTGAGTGAGTTAACCACCCTTAAGCAGGATGTTTCGTCCATCAAAGAGACTCTGAAATCACAGACTGATCGTTTTGATGATTTATCTAAACGCCTGCATAAATTAGAGGATAAGTTCAAATCTTTAGTGTCCGTTAAAGCCGAGGTAAATGAGCTGAAGGAAACAATAAAGTCCATGCAAATGAACAATTCCAGAACTGACCAATGGGCCCGTCGTTCAAATTTGGAGATTTCGGGTGTGCATGAAGTTTCTGGTGAAAATCTCATTCACGTTGTGTCCAAGATTGCGGAACAAATCAACTTCCCTATAAAACCTGAGTTGGACATCGACTTTGTAACTAGAGTGCAACGTAAAGACACGAAAAATGCAGCTCCAAAATCAATAATTGTAAAGTTCCAGGCCCGCTACAGGCGTGACGAGTTCCAGAGTTGTGCAAAACGTTGTGAGCTCACAACTACGGCAGTAGGAATACCTGGCCCCACCTCGAGAATTTTCATCAATGACCACCTAATATCCACCAACAAACAGCTTCTATCTCAAGCTAAACAGTTAAAAAGAGACGGTGTCGTCAAATATGTTTGGGTGCATAAATGTCAAGTTTTGTGTAGAAAAGACGATAAATCCCGTATATTTAATATTCAGTCTGAAAGTGATTTTTTAAAGCTAAAGTAACAGTTCTTGCTGTCCTTATAATTATACTTATTTTATTTTATTTCACACACGGTATTTGTAACGGTTATTGTACATTCCTACCACCTAATTTTCATATTATGTCATACAAAGTATTTATTCATAACCTATCAGAACTTAGGTTCTTTGATATTTATTATTTTATTACTATATTTAATAGGTATTTAAATACTATCTCTTTATTTTCGTATTGTATGTATCAATTTTTATATTTATCTACTCTCAAACCACCTACTTCAAACAATTTAACGTCGTTCCATATTTTATTGACTGGTCCTAACAACTTTCACCAAGTTATCTTAAAAATTCAACATATACGCTCTATTTCCATAGTAAATACAAAATATTCTCACAAAGCATACATTCAAGATAATTTTAACGTAACAATATACAGTCTTATATTGCTAAAAAATCTTATATCTAACATTCCGTTTAATAAATCGAAAGTGTCGCTTCTATGCCAGATTAATAACTACCTTCAGTTCTTCTTTTTACCACAGTTAATTAAATTTTCGTATGTCCCTGTACCACGTCTTAGTTCTCGTTTAAAGCTGCATTATAGCAGACGTGACCTTATCACACACTTTGTAAACCTATCATTAGTGAAACCTAAAAAAAGTACTTCATTTAAAAGTACTCAATATCGCTTACTATATCCAGAATGGGTTTTGACATAATCTATCAGAATGTTCGCGGTTTGCGAACGAAATCTAGTTTATTCTTTCAAAGTGTTGTGAACAGTGATTACGACATAATTTGTGCAAGTGAGACGTGGCTGCTACCTGGGATTTTTGATGGTGAGTTGTTTGATCACAGATATAATGTGTATAGGCATGATAGACCGTACGGTGAACGCAGCGAGGGGCGGGGGGGTGGCGTGTTAATCGCCGTCCGTAGTGATTTAAAAGTTACGCTAAGACAAGATAATTTCTCTCTTCCCGCTATTGCTGGCCTTGAAGTGGTTTGCATTTCACTGAAAGGTGGATCAGAATCAATGAAATGTATGTACAAACAGATTCACTTAATATGTAGCTACTTTCAAGAGAGTAATAACCATTTAGATAACTTAACATCATTTTTTGAGACCATATCCGAGGCAATGTTGAAAAACCCGGACGATGCATTTATTTTACTTGGTGATTTTAATGTAGGTACGGCCATTTGGTCCAAAGTTGGACCTCATGAGTCTTGTGTAAAACTATGTAACCCATTAGAAAATAACAAAATTTCTATTATTGCCGATTTCCTAGATTTTACAGGGTGTAGTCAATTTAATAATATTCATAACCATAATGATCGATGCCTTGACCTTGTATTTATATTTTACCCTGTAAAGTTTCGCGTTCTTCCTCACCACTGGTACCTGAGGACCTACACCACCCAACTCTTTCCGTGTCTGTCACTTTAGAGCTTCCAAAAGACCTGCAGCCCCCATGTCGTTTGCGCTGGCGGTTCCACTCTGCTGACTTTGATAGTATCCACCATGCTGTCACTAATACCGATTGGGACAAATTGTTCGCTGGTTGTGATATTAACGAGGCGACTGATATCTTTTATGATCAATTAATTGGTTTAATTAATATGTATGTCCCCTCAGTAATTGACAAACATAGCGACAATTACCCAATATGGTTTAGCAAGCCATTAAGAAAAATAATCAAGGAAAAACTTAAGGTACATAAAAAGTGGAAAATATACAAGCGGACAGTTGATTATGAACAGTTTAAACTTCTAAGAAAGCGTCAGAAATTGGTGTCTAAATCGGATTATGACACGTACATTAATTCTGTGGAAGAAAATATTAGCAAAAATAGTAAAATGTTTTGGAATTATATCAAGTGCAAACGTAATTCGAGTAATATTCCTGATACTATGTTTCTTGATGGTGTGAAGGGTGATAGTGGTATGCAAATCGCTGAATTATTTCGTACAAACTTTAGAGCCGTTTTTGAAAAAGATATTAGTAACTACACATCCCAAGAATGTCATAGCTCTTGTATAAATTTACATAAAATTTCTATCACACTGTCCTTGGTTACTCGTTATTTGAAACAATTGGATACTTCAATTGGTGCGGGACCGGACGGTTTACATCCCTTATTTTTACAAAGAATTCATTTATCTATTTCCCGACCCGTTCATTTATTATTTCAATTATCTATCACAAGTTGTATTGTTCCCGATCGTTGGAAGTTATCCTACGTCACACCAATTTTTAAGACCGGTGACAAACATGCTATAAAGAACTACAGACCAATATCTAAAATTTCTGTTCTTCCAAAACTACTGGAAAAAATTGTTTACGATATGATTTTCCCCTTAATTAGACCTCATATCATAAGTGAGCAGCATGGATTCGTCACTAAACGTTCAACTGAGACTAATGTTTGCGAATTCATTGAGAATGTGTCTGAGGCTATGGATGCTGGTCACCGTGTAGATGCTGTGTATACAGACTTCTCAAAAGCTTTTGATAAAATCTGCCACTCTATATTAATTGCTAAACTCGAGAACTTTGGTATACACGGCGACCTGCTACGTTGGATTGAGTCCTATATACGAGGACGATGGCAAGCCGTAACTGTAAAGGGTTTCACTTCTTCATTTGTGCCAATAACATCAGGTATAATTCAGGGTTCTCATGTAGGCCCCCTGTTCTTTAATATCTTCATAAATGACATTTACAAAGAATTTCTCCATTCACTCTTTCTTCTATTCGCTGACGATACCAAAATATATAAAACTATCACGTGTTACGGTGATTGCCTTGCCTTGCAGTCGGATCTTGACCGCTTTGCTACCTATTGTAGTAATAATAATTTACAACTTAATTTAGACAAGTGCCATATTATATCCTTTTGTAGGAAAACCAAATATGATTTATTCCCCTATTCACTTTTTTCCAAAGTCCTTTCAAGAACAAGTGAGGTTAGAGATCTTGGCATCATAATTGACTCTAAATTGCTATTTGATAAACATATTTCTAGCATATTCTCCAAAGCGTATATATTGCTAGGATTTGTATTTCGTCAGTCAAAAGAATTTAAAAGCCCTCAAAATATTGTAACACTTTATAATGCATTGGTACTACCAATACTCCAATATGGCTCAACAGTATGGAACCCCATGTATCAAGTATATATCAAAATGCTTCAAAGAATTCAAAATAAGTTTATTAAACACCTCAACTATAGATTTCCATACTTTAACAACCTTCCTAATTTGAAACCCTTAAAATGTGCTAGAGACACTAGGGATCAATTAATGTTATTTAAAACCATCCATAATCTAATTGATTCACCTTATTTGTTATCAAGGTTAAACTTCAGATGTCCGTCCCACAACACTAGAAACTCATTCACATTCCACACACCATCTCTTAGGACTAATTATGCCACCAACACATTTATTTCCCGTGCTATTATTTCTTACAATACAAAATTTTCCGAAGCTGACATTTTCAATCTATCATTAACTCAATTTAAGAACTTTTGTAAACAGTTGGAGTTTGTTGAATCAGCCGATTGACCCTAAATGTTTGAGTCATACAATTTTCTCTTAATATAATTATTTGAATTTATATTTATTTATTATACTATATTTATGTATTTACTTATTATGTTATATTTATTATTAAAGTATGTATTTTAAGTACTTTCATTCATAATTATCTAATATATTATTAATTTATGTATTTTTAACCTTGAAAAGTAAGTATCTTGTTTAGGTATATTTTATTTATTAAAAGATTGATGGATGTAAACGAAGCTAGAGAGGTTTGTCAGGATCGTGCGAAGTGGCGATCAATAGTCTCTGCCTACCCCAATGGGAACTAATGGCGTGAGTATATGTATGTATGTATGTATATTTTATTATCATAAAATATTGTTAACATTATTTCCTAAAATCTCTATGCATATTTTGTAATCTTGTAGTGTTTGCTTGGTCTGGTGGGAATGACAATATAATTCATTTAACTTACTTGATTTCATCTGTATAAATTATCCATATTACAACTGATGTATAATTGTTTTGTTTTCATTAGTTATTTTAATTTGCGTTTTTCTGTATCGTCTGTATATCAATTGGTAGAAACTTTATAGGTCAAGAACTTCTCTGTATTTTTTTATCTTATTTGAAATATTGTGTACCGTTTGTTTCTCAAATAAATAAATAAGTATTATCTCACTCAGCTACTATGACGTCCCGCTCAGATCTACCTAGATGTCGTCGCACATATTGTGGTATTATCTCACTCAGCTACTATGACGTCCCGCTCAGATCTACCTAGATGTCGTCGCACATATTGTGGTATTATCTCACTCAGCTACTATGACATCCCGCTCAGATCTACAAGAATGTCGTCGCACATATTGTGGTATTATCTCACTCAGCTACTATGACGTCCCGCTCAGATCTACCTAGATGTCGTCGCACATATTGTGGTATTATCTCACTCAGCTACTATGACATCCCGCTCAGATCTACCAGAATGTCGTCGCACATATTGTGGTATTATCTCACTCAGCTACTATGACGTCCCGCTCAGATCTACCTAGATGTCGTCGCACATATTGTGGTATTATCTCACTCAGCTACTATGACATCCCGCTCAGATCTACAAGAATGTCGTCGCACATATTGTGGTATTATCTCACTCAGCTACTATGACGTCCCGCTCAGATCTACCTAGATGTCGTCGCACATATTGTGGTATTATCTCACTCAGCTACTATGACATCCCGCTCAGATCTACCAGAATGTCGTCGCACATATTGTGGTATTATCTCACTCAGCTACTATGACGTCCCGCTCAGATCTACCAGAATGTCGTCGCACATATTGTGGTATTATTTCACTCAGCTACTATGACGTCCCGCTCAGATCTACCAGAATGTCGTCGCACATATTGTGGTATTATCTCACTCAGCTACTATGACGTCCCGCTCAGATCTACCAGAATGTCGTCGCACATATTGTGGTATTATCTCACTCAGCTACTATGACGTCCCGCTCAGATCTACCAGAATGTCGTCGCACATATTGTGGTATTATCTCACTCAGCTACTATGACGTCCCGCTCAGATCTACCAGAATGTCGTCGCACATATTGTGGTATTATTTCACTCAGCTACTATGACGTCCCGCTCAGATCTACCAGAATGTCGTCGCACATATTGTGGTATTATCTCACTCAGCTACTATGACGTCCCGCTCAGATCTACCAGAATGTCGTCGCACATATTGTGGTATTATCTCACTCAGCTACTATGACGTCCCGCTCAGATCTACCAGAATGTCATCGCACATATTGTGGTATTATCTCACTCAGCTACTATGACGTCCCGCTCAGTTCTACCAGAATGTCGTCGCACTTATTGTGGTATTATCTCACTCAGCTACTATGACGTCCTGCTCAGATCTACCTACATGTCGTCGCATATAGTTGTGGTATTATCTCACTCAGCTACTATGACGTCCCGCTCAGATCTACCAGAATGTCGTCGCACATATTGTGTATTATCTCACTCAGCTACTATGACGTCCCGCTCAGATCTACCAGAATGTCGTCGCACATATTGTGGTATTATCTCACTCAGCTACTATGACGTCCCGCTCAGATCTACCAGAATGTCGTCGCACATATTGTGGTATTATCTCACTCAGCTACTATGACGTCCCGCTCAGATCTACCTAGATGTCGTCGCACATATTGTGGTATTATCTCACTCAGCTACTATGACATCCCGCTCAGATCTACCAGAATGTCGTCGCACATATTGTGGTATTATCTCACTCAGCTACTATGACGTCCCGCTCAGATCTACCTAGATGTCGTCGCACATATTGTGGTATTATCTCACTCAGCTACTATGACGTCCCGCTCAGATCTACCTAGATGTGGTCGCACATATTGTGGTATTATCTCACTCAGCTACTATGACGTCCCGCTCAGATCTACCAGAATGTCGTCGCACTTATTGTGGTATTATCTCACTCAGCTACTATGACGTCCCGCTCAGATCTACCAGAATGTCGTCGCACATATTGTGGTATTATCTCACTCAGCTACTATGACGTCCCGCTCAGATCTACCTAGATGTGGTCACACATATTGTGGTATTATCTCACTCAGCTACTATGACGTCCCGCTCAGATCTACCTAGATGTCGTCGCACATATTGTGGTATTATCTCACTCAGCTACTATGACGTCCCGCTCAGATCTACCTAGATGTCGTCGCACATATTGTGGTATTATCTCACTCAGCTACTATGACATCCCGCTCAGATCTACAAGAATGTCGTCGCACATATTGTGGTATTATCTCACTCAGCTACTATGACGTCCCGCTCAGATCTACCTAGATGTGGTCACACATATTGTGGTATTATCTCACTCAGCTACTATGACGTCCCGCTCAGATCTACCAGAATGTCGTCGCACTTATTGTGGTATTATCTCACTCAGCTACTATGACGTCCTGCTCAGATCTACCTACATGTCGTCGCATATAGTTGTGGTATTATCTCACTCAGCTACTATGACGTCCCGCTCAGATCTACCAGAATGTCGTCGCACATATTGTGTATTATCTCACTCAGCTACTATGACGTCCCGCTCAGATCTACCAGAATGTCGTCGCACATATTGTGGTATTATCTCACTCAGCTACTATGACGTCCCGCTCAGATCTACCAGAATGTCGTCGCACATATTGTGGTATTATCTCACTCAGCTACTATGACGTCCGCTCAGATCTACCTAGATGTCGTCGCACATATTGTGGTATTATCTCACTCAGCTACTATGACATCCCGCTCAGATCTACCAGAATGTCGTCGCACATATTGTGGTATTATCTCACTCAGCTACTATGACGTCCCGCTCAGATCTACCTAGATGTGGTCGCACATATTGTGGTATTATCTCACTCAGCTACTATGACATCCCGCTCAGATCTACCAGAATGTCGTCGCACATATTGTGGTATTATCTCACTCAGCTACTATGACGTCCCGCTCAGATCTACCTAGATGTGGTCGCACATATTGTCGTATTATCTCACTCAGCTACTATGACGTGCCGCTCAGATCTACCTAGATGTGGTCGCACATATTGTCGTATTATCTCACTCAGCTACTATGACGTGCCGCTCAGATCTACCTAGATGTGGTCGCACATATTGTCGTATTATCTCACTCAGCCACTATGTCCCCGCCCAGATCTACCTGGACGGGCCGCACGGCGCGCCGTCGTCGCACATCTTCTCGGCGTCGCACGCGGCGCTGATCGCGGCCGGCATCGGCGTGACGCCGTTCGCCTCCATCCTGCAGTCCGTGGCGCGCCGCCACCGCCGCCGCCGCCTGCGCTGCCCGCGCTGCCACCACGACTACGCCGGCGACGTCGACACTAGCGACTGCAGCTTGAACAAGGTAACCGGTTTCTACATACATACATACATATACTCACGGCTATAAATCCCTAGAAGGGGTAGCCAGCGCTAAGGAATTAAAAATTCCTCGGTCACTTTTGGAAAATTGAGTGGGGAAAAGATGGTAAAATAAAGGTTGTTGGTGATGGGTCTCCAACCGCATCGCCCAAAAATCCCTTAAAGCCCCAATACCGTTAGTCGCTACAGTACAGTACAGTAGACACTTTTTGGTCTGACAATGTAGTGTAGTGTAGTACGCACACATATTCCCTCCATATATTGTATATTAGTCATAAGTCTAGCCAGTAATAAACATTTAATCAAACAACTAACACGTGTCATTAATTCCGAAATTGCATGCTGACCCTGCCAGGATTATCCATACTAATATTATAAATGGGAAAGTGAGTTTGTTTGTTTGTTTATTTGTGACGCTTTCACGCCGCAACTACTTAACCGATTGCTTTGAAATTTTGCAGACATCTAGGTAGAAGTCCAGATTAAATAATAGAGTACTTTTATCCCGGAAAAATGATATTCTCGAGGATAACAAAAATATTGTTTACTTGCGCTGTGTGCTGTTTAAAACAAGGTAATATTTAGTTCTCGAGGTATGCAAGAGATGCCGCTGGGTATTTTTTAAAACGTGGTAACGATATAGTTAGGTTAGGTTAGTGCACTTTGTTCGTCGTATAGATTTTTATAGTTTAGTTTGGGATATTTAAATATTTATAGGCAGTAGTTCTATAACAGTTAGGTTAGTTTAGAGCTTTTTTCTTGGTGCTGTGCGAACGCGCAATATTAGCACCGAAAAATGAAACGGTCACTAAAATAAATGAAAATATTTTGATTGATGAAGTTATGGGAGAAAATACTGATCCACCGCTAACCATCCCCATATTCCCGAGCAATCGCTGCAAGCTTTCCCGCTATCACCAACGGTCAGTGGCGGCAGCACCGGGCCGCCGCCGCCGAATTGCCAAACTACTATTCGTATTTGTACTCACTAAGATATTCTCATTTTGAACATAGAAACTTGGTACAAATGTTTTGGTACAAAATCTTATGAAAAATTAAAAGGATTTTTGAAACTCAACCCCTAAGAGGTTTATATAGTAAATGAAAGTTAATCTAGAGATTTTTGACATTTTTGTATCTAGCAACATAAAACTTGGTGCGATTGAATTTATGAAATTCATCTATCAATCATTCATGAGTGTGTATTAACGGCCATAAATTCCATAATTGGGTAGTCATTGCTTCAGAGAAAGCAATTCCTCATCCACTTTTGGAAATAGACTAGGGAAAAGGTAGTTAAATAAAGGTAATTAGTGATGGTCCTCACGCTGGCCCTCACGGCGTCGAGGAGCGTCCCCTGGGTGGCGGATAGGGGAACGGTTGACAGCACGGCCTAGCCAAGCTGATCAGCTAAGTCCGATGGACTCGCTGACCAAAGTAGGGTGTGGTCCTCCAGCAATATGGGGGTTGTGCGGCGGGTTAACGCCCCGCCCACGCAAAAAGAACATTGTTACGAAACAGACACGAGAAGAAAAACGATCCGATCCCAATAACGACGACCAACGGCATGGATTCACGGACCTCCGATTAGCCTCATGGAATGTGCGCAGTTTAAATAAAGATGGGGTTCTATACCAAATTACCAAAGAGCTTGTAAGATACAAAATAAACATCGTAGCGCTTCAAGAAGTAAGATGGCCAGGACAAGGAGAATGCGAGTTAGAAAATGGAGCCGTATTATTCTACAGCGGTAATAATAACAGCCACCATGTGAACGGTACAGGTTTTATCGCGAATAAAGACGCCACTAAAAATATCCTAAAATTTGACGCAATATATGAGAGAATTTGTGTCCTAAGGGTAAAGAGTAGGTTCACTAACATCACCATAGTCAACGCCTATGCACCTACAGAAGCAACTGATGAAGAGGCTAAAGATATTTTCTACGAAGAACTAGAAACGGTCTATGATCAGATACCTAAATATGACATAAAAATTGTCCTGGGTGATCTAAATGCAATGATTGGCAAGGAAAACGCATTTGTGCCCACAATTGGTAAACACAGCAAGCATGATCAAACCAATAATAATGGTTTAAGACTGATCAGCTTTGCGACATCAAAATCGATGGTAGTTGTGAGCACAATGTTCCCCCACAAGGTCATACATAAAGGAACTTGGAAATCCCCAGATGGAAGAACTGTCAATCAAATTGATCACGTACTGATTGACTCAAGGCACAAAAGTAGCGTAGAAGACGTAAGAGCATTTAGAGGGCCCGATTGCGGTAGCGGCCATTACATGTTAGGTATTAAAATGAAATCCAGGATAAAACTTGCAAAAAGACATAAGAAACTAAGTGAAGAAACATTTAATACAGAAGCGCTCAAAAATCCACTGATAAGGCAACATTTTCAAATAGAACTCAGCAATAGATTTCAGAACTTAAAAATAGAAGAAAACATCGACAGTGAGTGGGCAGTTATCAAAACCACAATTAAAGACACTGCTTTGAAAGTACTCGGCAAAAGGCAGAAGAGGAAACGAAGAAAGTGGTGGACGGTAGAGTGTGATAGAGCCACTGAAGAAAAACGGCATTATAGATTACTTGCAGAGCAAAACGATGAATGGAATACAAAGTTTGACGAAGTAAAGAAGGCAACCAGAAACACCATAAGGCTGGCCAAGAAAGAATATCTAGACACATTGGTAAAGGACATGGAAGCAATGATGAATGCTAATGCGACACGCAAGTTCTATCAAGAGATAAGGTCTATGAGAAAAGGGTATCAACCGACCTCACAGTTCCTTGAAGACTTTGACGGGAACCTGGTCACAGATGACGGCGATCGCAAGGAAATGTGGCGTAAATATTTCAAGAGCTACTCAATTGCCCTCCAGGCGATGCTCAGATTGATGGAATTGGCGAAGATGGCGATAATCTAGAAGAGGTACAACCACCAAACTTCGATGAAGTAAGATGTGCCATCATGAGGCTGAAAAACAACAAATCCCCGGGGGATAGACAACGTGAATGCTGAAATCTGGAAGCAAAGTGGTAATAATACACACACGAAGATATACAAACTGATCCTCAAAATCTGGAACACAGAAAGACAACCAGACGAATGGAATGTAGGTGTTATCTGCCCTATCCACAAAAAGGGATGTAGGAAGAGATGCTCTAATTACCGGGGTATCGCATTGCTACCTACCGCATACAAGGTCCTATCCTACATACTGCTGCGTAGATTGGAACCGTATGCAGAAGATATCCTGGGTGACTACCAGTGTGGATTCCGACGTAATCGTAGCACGGTCGATCAGATTTTCCTCCTCAAACAGCTGATGGAGAAGAAATGGGAATACGCGCAGGATATCCACTCACTTTTTGTAGACTTCACGAAGGCATATGACAGTGTTGATAGGGAAATACTGTACAAAATACTTACAGTATTCAAGATGCCGAAGAAACTAGTCTCTATGATAAAAGTGGCGACCACATAAGTAGGATGCGCGTGAAAGTAGACGGTGAACTAACGGATGACTTTGCTGTAATAACGGGTCTTAAGCAAGGAGACGCCCTTTCACCCACGCTGTTCAATTTGGTGTTGGAGCATGCCATCCGGAAAGTGTTGACACGTGATGGTGGGATACACCTGAACGGACAGCATAAAGTGATTGGATACGCCGATGACTTAGCCTTGCTAGGGCAGAGCGAACGCGACGTCCAAGAAGCCGCCAAAATGCTCGAAGATGAAGCACATAGGGTTGGGCTCAGAATCAATATGGAAAAGACCGAATACATAACATAACATAACATAACATAAACGTTCACGCCGAATATCCCCGAAGGGGTTGGCAGAGGTACTAATACTTCTGAACATCAGGTGACTTTTTCACCTGGTGTTCAGAGTACCCACGTTTTGCATGGACAGTGTACTCACGTGATAGGGGGCAGGCCTATCGCCGTTTTGTACGAATACACTGTCACCGAATACCTTCACATAAAACGTCATCGACGCGCCGAAGATTTACGAAAGAACTTACAGGTGAGAGAGTCAGTCTACAAAGGAGTTGATAAATTCAAATACTTAGGATGCACAGTCACTGATACCAACACCAGGGAACAGGAGATTGACATTCGAGTACAAAACGCCCTTTGCTGCAGCGCTGCTCTCCACAAAGTGCTTGTGTCAAAACTCCTCAGCAGAAAAACCAAGATCCGAATTTACAAAACCGTCATCCGGCCGATCTTGATGTATGGATGCGAGGCTTGGACACTCACTCTCAAGGAAGAGAATAAACTTCTGGTTGCGGAAAGGAAAGTAATGAGGAAAATTCTGGGTTCCAACAGGATGGAAGATGGCACTCTGAGAATGAGGAGGAACCAGGAAATCGAAGACCTGATTTCTGAACCTAACATCATCGGCGAAATAAAGTCCCACCGGCTCCGCTGGCTTGGCCACCTGGAGAGGATGGGGGAGGATCGGGCGGTCAAAAAGGTTTACCTTGGAATACCAAGCGGTCGAAGACCAGTTGGACGTCCCAAGTATCGATAGAGGGACGAAATCGAAAAGGACCTGCGCGAACTTCAGGCAGGCAACTGGAAAGAGATCGCACAGGATAGGGACCAATGGCGACTTCTTGTGTCTGAGGCCAAGATCCACTTTGGGTCGCTGAGCCAACGGAGTAAGTAAGTAAGTAAGTGATGGTCACCAACTGCATCGCCCAACAATCACTTGAAAAGCCTCAATGTTCTTAATATCCTTTACTACGCCCGCGGGCATATAAATATAAAAACAGAAATTGAGATAGTGTTTCGGTATTTTGAATGTAAACCGGATGCAAAAAATGAAGTCTACGCGGACGAAGTCGCGGGTAAAAAGCTAGTTACTAATAAATAAAAAAAGAAAGAAAAAATTTCGGCACCGGCGGGGTTCGAATCCGTGACCACTAGGGAACGCAAACACTACTTAAAAAGTGTAAACAAAGGATAGAAAAATTTCTCAGTGGAAGCCATTGACATTGTAGCTCATATACCTTTGTATACCTTTTCCTTTATTTGTCTTTTATTTATACGTATCTATTGTTATTATCAAACAGAATATATTTATAAAGTTACATGTTGTATATTACCACTACAGTATGCTGTGTAGTGGCGGCTTAGAATAACGCTACCTCATTTATTCTGGTGGGTGGACGTAAGAGGCGACTAACGGTATTGGGGCTTTTAAGGGATTTTTGGGCGATGTGGTTGGAGACCCATCACCAACAACCTTTATTTCACCATCTTTCCCCATGCAACTTCCAAAAGTGGCTAAGGAATTTCTAATTCTTTAGCTCTGGCTACCTCTTCAAGGTATTTATAGTCGTGAATGTATGTATGTAAATATATCGCTGAGTTAGTATCCCATAATACAAGTCCTACTAAATTTGGGGCTAACTTGTATAATATGTCCGAATATATTTATTTATCGAAACCAGCCCGGCTAGTATGAGCGGTGTTTAAACTAGTTATCGCGTGGGATACAGCAGCCATCTCTTACGCACTTACGTAGTATCGCATACTGCCATCTCATTCTTACCGTTATCGTATCAATAAAATAGCGCTCGTGCTTTCCCTCCAGGTAGACTTCTTCTGGATCAACCGCGAGCAGCGCTCGTTCGAGTGGTTCGTGTCGCTGCTGTCGCGGCTGGAGATGGAGCAGGCGGAGCTGGGCGGCGACCAAGACTTCCTGCAGCTGCACCTGTACATCACCAGCGCCGTGCAGCGCCACGACATGCGCGCCGTCGGCCTCACGCTGGCGCTGGACTTGATGCACGACAAGGTAGTGTCGCCGTCGGCCGCTAGATGGCGGTGACGTCACTCTGTACATCGCCCTATCTATTGTTTTATTGTTTGATATAAATATGCAGCGCCACGACATGCGCGCCGTCGGCCTCACGCTGGCGCTGGACTTGATGCACGACAAGGTAGTGTCGCCGTCGGCCGCTAGATGGCGGTGACGTCACTCTGTACATCGCCCTATCTATTGTTTTTATTGTTTGATATAAATATGCAGCGCCACGACATGCGCGCCGTCGGCCTCACGCTGGCGCTGGACTTGATGCACGACAAGGTAGTGTCGCCGTCGGCCGCTAGATGGCGGTGACGTCACTCTGTACATCGCCCTATCTATTGTTTTATTGTTTGATATAAATATGCAGCGCCACGACATGCGCGCCGTCGGCCTCACGCTGGCGCTGGACTTGATGCACGACAAGGTCATTTAAGTAATTATATGGTTGTAGAAATAGGGTATCTAAAAAAAGTCAAAATCAACGGTTAGGGAAAACAGCGAATGTTTGTCCCACAGACCTGTATTTGAATAGATGCCGCAAGTGCATGTACTTCGCGTGTAAAAACTGAGTAAAATTATCTTAGTTTATCGCCATTTGATTGAGTCCGCGCTTGAACGTTCTCAGTGACGGATGTCCAGCCAAATATAAAATATGCCTTATAGTCCCGTATTGAATTGCAAAAACTTTCCAAATAAAGCGGAACGAAATTAATGGAAAGATTTCCTTTCATCGGTAGGTCATTTTATTATAAAATTATGTGGTTTTTATTGCAAATTCAATTATTTAATGTTTAGTGTGGTTTTACACTGAAAAATATTTAACCGAGTGTGTATCGCATAATTTATAATACATTGCCGCTTTTAGTTACAAAGCTACCTAGTATGGCTTGTCTATTAAAACACGCAATGAACATTAAAATTAACGATATTTTCACTTGTCAATCAACGTCATGGTACGGTGGCTATTGTCATATTTCTGTCATTTTAAGCATATTGTGTTGTACGTGTACAGTTAGTTGTTTTCGATTCTAATTCTTATCGATTTTGGGAACAGAGGAATGATAATATTCGCGATGGGTGTTCCATGTGTCTAAAGTATTTTTATAACTACAATGTTTCTGTTAAATAATAATTAATTGGAACACTCTTGTTTTAACTTTGTGTTTATTTAATAAAAGAACAGTTTAATTTTAGTTCTATGTTTTGCTCTAGGCTCCTAAAATGTCGTATGTGTCAGTCTTTTTTATTTCCTTCCTTCAGTCAGTATTGCCAATATGTACATAAATGTACATATATACCAACACGCCTTCTTACATTCATATTGTAAAACGATAACATAAGACAAAGCATCATAAGTACTACAGTAATTATAATTATCAATTAGGGAACTTTACTCCTTTAAATTAACATTTTGCTAAATTTAGTGAATTTAACATTTCCCAAATCTTTTGTAAATATATCTGCAATATTATTTTCTGAACTCTATTTTTATTACTTCCTTGCTTAACAATTTCATTTACAAAATGACAGTGTATTTTAATGTGCTTAGAATGCATACTTAGAAATAGCTCCTGAATTATCTTCATAGATGTTACCTGGTTTACAAACTTTAGTAAAGGCATCATTCATTACACAAATGAGAAAATCTGATTCTGTTGCTGCTTCTGATAATTCAACATTTTCAGCAAATGTTGAAGACTTTTTTAAACTACTTTGTTTTTTTATTTCCAGTAAAGAACAAACGAAGGGTTTCGTACTTTTTTTTTATGTAGCCTCCATCGTGTCCCACTGCTGGGCAAAAACCTCCCCCTTTTCGCGTCACTCATCCCTGTTCTTGGCCGCCTCCGACCATTCGGGCATAAATTTGTCGAGATCGTCCCGCCATCTGCGCCTTGGTCTGCCACGTTTTCGCCGGCCATCATTGGGGACCCAATCAGTAACGACTTTGACCCACCTATCTGGGCCCATGTGGCGTAGGTGGCCAGCCCAATTCCACTTTAATTTGGCTGTGGCAACCCCGACGTCGGCAATCTTTGTTTTTGAGCGCAAGGTGGTGTTGCGTATTCGGTCGATCCTCCTTACGCCAAGGATGCTACGCTCCATTGCCCTTTGGCAGATCTTGAGTCTAGTCTTTTGAAGTTCGGTCAAAGACCAGGTTTGAGCACCGTAGGTAAGGATAGGCAGGATAAGGATCTATAATATCGTCTACGTACTATCATAATACGTCTACGTACTATCATCTATAATAGAAAATTACGTTTCTGTATGGGAACCCCCTTGATATGTACTTTACTCGTGTGCTTGTTTTCAAAGGTGATAAACAAGTAAATATTCTGTGAAAATTTGAAGTGTCTACTTATTACCGATTTAATATTGAGCAAACAGATACGAAAAACAACACGTTAATTGTATGAGAAACCCCTTAATATTTTTTTGAATTTTTGGGTTTTGATAGAATAGCGACAACAAAAATACATCATGTGTGAAAATTTCAGGTTTCTAGCTATCACCGTTTATGAGATACAGCCTGGAGACAGACAGACAGCGGAAAAAAAATACTTAATTATTTTTCTTTCTCCACAACTTCTTTTTTTTTCAAGCCGACTTAGTTCTGTTAAATTATATTTTGTCATATAAAGACAAGTTATTATAATAATAAAGGCTACTGTTCTTCTCACTAACTAACTGATTTAGATCGTTGTTCTCCTAGAAGAAGTAGTGGTGGAGGAAAATAATGTAGGAAGAATTATAATTAAAACAACTTTTGACTTTCGGATATTTTAATCGCGTATTATTACATGGTTTTTTAAAGCCCGACGTTTCGAAAACTTTTCAGTTATCATGGTCACGGGAAGACTGAGGTGTTATTTGTCATTATACAGTACTATAAAATTATTAATACTAACTACCTTCACAAAATTTTAAGTTACATTTGCGTTTAATATTTGCTATGTACAAAAAGAGCTAATGTTATCTGGAGTCTTGCTAGTGTTCTTCCCTCGCTTAGTTGTGCTAATGATCGGGTTCCAAGCAGGTGGTAATTGCCAACCATCATCTCTATTGAAGTTTGGATGTTTCTTTATTTCAATAGATTCGCGTATCATTCTAGGTATCAATCGATTCTCTTTTGCTAGAATTGTAGGTTTGTCAAAACGCATGTGGTGGTTAGGCTTATCGAAGGTGTGTTCACACAAAGCAGATCTTCCAGGACGCCTATTCTTCATATCAGCAATATGTTCTCTTACGCGAGTTGCTACACTACGCTTTGTTTGGCCGATGTATGAAAGACCACACTCACAGTCTAGTTTATAAACGCCTGCATCTTGTAAAGGGATCTGACATTTGATAGGTCTTAAAAATTGACTTATCTTTTGGTGCGGCTTGAAGTAGGTCTTAATGGAAGCACGCTGTAACACAGTACTAATTTTGTCTGTTACACCCTTTTACAAAAGGTAGAGTTGCAGGGAGTCTTTCGACAGTAGGTGGTTTATCGGAGGAGCGGTGACGTTGGCGGGGCAATTTCAGCTTGTTGTTGTGAAGAACTTGTTTCACATGACTGAGCTCTCCAGCAAGATGGTGTTCGTCACAAAGATGTTTGGCTCTCTGAAACAAAGTTTTACCAACAGTAGCTAACTGAGATGGATGGTGGTGTGAGTCACCATTGAGGTACCTATCAGTGTGGGTGGGTTTCCTATAAACTGTGTGACTAATTGAGTTATCAGAATTCCTTATCAAGAGGACATCTAGAAAGGCTAAACTATTATTAGTCTCTAATTCCATTGTAAATTGGATCTTAGGGTTAATGGAATTAAGATGGTCTAAGAATGCAGAGACTATGTTTTTGGGTAGGATTGCAAAAGTATCATCTACGTACCTCTTATAAACCTTTGGAGTGACAGGGAAGGATTTTAGTGCAATCTCCTCCAATCGTTCCATGAATATATCGGCTACAATAGGAGAGACTGGG
>OY755195.1:0-74398 GCA_963576735.1 Bedellia somnulentella
CGTCGTCGTTAAGTGATATTACGAGTGAGACGGGGTAGGCAGGCGGACAGGAGCGCGAGCTATTTTCGTCGTTTGTTAGTGTAGTATATTGTGTTATGTTAGTTAGGTTATCTTCGTATGGTGTACATATAATTAAGACGCTACGCGAATGGGGTAGGCAGGCGGAGAGGACGGAAAAGCGAGCGTTTCGTTGTTTGTTACTAGTGTAGTAAATAATTGATAAGTGATGTGACGTATAGTATAAGTAAGACGCTACTCGATCGGGTGTAGGCAGGCGGACTAGTGGTTGCATTATATTGTGTTTTATAACTTGAATATTATATTACAGTGTACATAGGATCGATTGCGTTTTCATATCAATATTGTATAGTCGTCTTGCGAATAGGTAGGTAGTGGTATCGTATCTTATTATTATAGCTGTGTAGTGTCGGCTTAGAATAGCACTACCCCATTTCTTCCGGTGGGCGTACGTAAGAGGCGACTAACGGTATTGGGGCTTTAAAGGGATTATTGGGCGATGCGGTTCGAACCTTTATTTTACCACCTTTTCCCCACTCAACTTTCTAGGGATTTATAGCCGTGAGTATATGTATGTATGTATGTATGTTATTATAGAGTATAGTATACGTCATTAAAGAAACTGATCGGTCGGATCTGAGAATAGTTTGATAGCCCTGAAAAGGGCTTTTTAGCCACGCATATGTGGCGAGGCGAGTGACGACGATGAAGTAAGACGCAATATGATAATTACGCTTTCTTCGCGGCGGCGGATTTCTTCGCGGCCGGCTTCGACTTGGGAGCCGCAGCCTTTTTCGGTTTGGGTGCCTTCGGCTTCTTGGTCGGAGGTTTCGCGGACTTCTTCGCTTTGGGTGCGGCGGCGCTCTTGGCCTTGGCGGGGGCGGCCTTCTTGGCGGCGGCGGCGGCGGGCTTCTTCTTGGCGGCGGCGACTTTCTTGTCTTTGATGGCGGCCTTCGCCTTGGCGGGCGAGGCGGCGGCCTTCTTTTTGGAAGCGGCGGCGGCGGACGCGGCCGGTTTCTTTGCCTTTTTCGCGGCCGATGCGGCGGGCTTCTTCTTTTCTCCGGCCGCGGGTTTTTTCGCGCCGGATGCCTTCGATTCGAGCTTGAACGACCCGGAGGCGCCCTTGCCCTTGGTCTGGATGAGAGCTCCGGACTCGACGGCGCTCTTCAGGTACTTTCTGATGAAAGGTGCCAATTTCTCGGCGTCGACCTTGTACTGGGCGGCGATGTATTTTTTGATAGCCTGGAGCGAAGATCCGCTGCGTTCCTTCAAGTCTTTGATGGCGTTGTTCACCATCTCCGAGGTTTTCGGGTGAGTCGGCTTCGCTTTCGGCTTCTTCGCGCCTGCCGATGCTTTCGGCTTCTTGGATGGAGTCGCGGCGACTGCGGGGGCTTCGGCTGCTGTCGAGTTGTCTGCCATTTCGATAGATTGATGAGAAGATACGTAGAAAACGGTGAACAAATTTAGTTCCAAGTTTACTCAATAGATGGCGCTTAATTTTCGACGTTTGGCACATCCTCGTAGCATTACCGCACAGAGCGCACTTGTGTCGAGAGACGTTTTGCCGTGGGATCTGTTTAGAGTTTTCACTAATACGCATCGACTTAGCATCGTTTTATATAGGAAATCTTAAGCGAACACCGACCCGTATCGCGTTGGACACGTGCTCACGATACCGACGAACGTGAAAAGTATACAATTCGTTAGATTCGAGTGCTCGCAGCGACGTCGCGGGGCATTATACACATCGGTGTCTCACCCGTCCGCGCCGACCTCCGATTAAAAGTTATTTATCTCGAAACTTGAGCGTATATTTGACATTTTGATACGACACGGTCAATACGAGGATCCTGCCCTTCCGTCATGTGCAACGCAATGTTTCAATGCGGTGCGGTGTGGCACTGTTGACGTCTCAAACATCGGCTGTCGTAGAACACGTTCGAACGATACCGCCTCCCTCAGTTACTAGTCTATACGATCGGTTATTAATAATATTCCTAGGGAAATCTAATGTTTATCGCAATGTTAAATTCTTTATCTATATAAATTGTATTATTCAATTGTGCGTTCGACTGTAAACGATAGAAACACGAACACGGTGCATATAGAGCCGCGCGCCGCGTTCAGTATGTCGTTTTCCGTTTCTCGCGAACTGAGATGGAGAGTAGCAAAATATGTGTACGGATGATATTATATTTAGACCTACTATATGTAGTCATCGACGACTTAATAAATAAATAACAAATGAAAAAAGACACGTGAAAAGTAAATATCAATAATTTTATAACATAATACGAAACTTATATCTCGGCCGCGGCTCGCCGCGCGCCTCGCACTCTTTCTTACTCGATGAGAGTAGCGGCTAACTCTTTGAAGCCGACCGCGCCGCGCTTCCGAACTAGCTATAGGTTAAGTTAGGTATATAGAGCACGACTATGATTTAAAATAATATTTATAATGCCAAAAATAACGCGTAGCGACATCTAACCAAAATTTGTATGCATTAATTTATTGAACGATATGACACTCCTAGCATTTTTCTCGTACAGTATGGTATGATATGATACGAGTTTACAAGTAAGTATGCAAGCTTAGCTTCTAGTAAGTATGAAAATTATTGAAATGTGATCAAAAGGATCATGTGAACTAAATCCACCACATAAGCTAACCATATTATCAGGGTATTTAGGTAACAATAATTATGTTGAGTGTATACTGTATGTGAGTATTAACTACGTGAGTGTATGTATGTAATTATGTTGAGTGTATTTATTGTGTATGTATGTATTAACTACGTGACGTGAGTTTATGTATGTATGTTCAGGATTAATTCGGGAGAGACGCCATTAAGAAACTATATCAAATTCGTGAAAGTTATGCGGCCCTGAAAAGGGCCTTTTTGATGGTTGTGTCGATTGAAACAGCGAAACCGTAGTTGTTTCGGTGTACACGATTAACCGCCGAAACCGTAGAGGGTGCGTCCTTGGCGCTTCAGGGCGTACACGACGTCCATGGCGGTGACGGTCTTCCTCTTGGCGTGCTCGGTGTAGGTGACGGCATCGCGGATCACGTTCTCTAGGAACACCTTCAACACACCGCGGGTCTCTTCGTAGATCAATCCGGAGATACGCTTCACACCGCCTCGGCGAGCCAGACGACGGATGGCGGGCTTGGTGATACCCTGGATGTTATCACGGA
Source organism: Bedellia somnulentella (assembly GCA_963576735.1). NCBI lineage: Eukaryota > Metazoa > Arthropoda > Insecta > Lepidoptera > Bedelliidae > Bedellia > Bedellia somnulentella. The sequence goes on from OY755195.1 coordinate 3,217, forward strand.
GTACTTTCCTGTGCCGCTTGGCTCCTCCTTTCCCCAGACCTTTTCCTCCCTTACCGCGACCAGTCATCTTGATATGCGAGTTAGAAGAAAGACGAGAGTGAACAACGCTAGCGTGCGACCGCTACAGTTGTCCGATTCGTAATATTCGATTTTAGAACGAAACGCCCCGTTTATATAGTTTTCGAGGCGCGCCCGGGCCACAGCGGTAGCGGGGTGAGGGCGGGAGGGGTAGGTAGAGAGCTCGGTGTTCGAACGAAACGAATATCGCGATAAGTTAAGATTGTGTATGGTGATGTTCTTTTGTTTCTAGTTCTAGAACAGGTTTCAATTAAATTTTTGTATGACCATTCATACTCTATGATAATATGGGTGCGTTTATATGCATGTAATAATACGAAAAGTTAACATACGCACGGTAAGTAATTCCTGCGAACGAAAAAATCATTGCATGGATTTGTGTGTTTTTCGTAAACTTTTTCTAATGATATGACGTACAAAACGTATCAAGCTTGTAATATTTCGTTCCGTTCTTCTGTCGGCCCTTTACGGTAAATTTATTACGGATTATGATAGTAGATAAAGTTTCGGCTAGTAGTGATATCTATCTATCTATCTGATTTGGTGTCTAGCATTGAATAGAAAAGAAAAAAAAAATGTCTGTAATTTTCAGTTCGAATTTATAATACGAATAACCTATAGTGTAGAGCGATCGAGCAGGTCACGTGACCGGTGGTATAGTTTACGTATGAACGTATGATGATGCGTGTAATATTATGAAGTGTAAGTGAAATATATAATAATAAATCGTAAATCGTCAAGAGAGACTATGCCAATAGTTTTGGCACTGTGAAACATATGCGGCCCTGAAAAGGGCCTTTTGTCAATGTACGGTATAGCGTACGGGCGGAGACGCGCTGCTTAAGCACGCTCGCCTCGGATACGACGCGCCAGCTGGATGTCCTTGGGCATGATGGTGACACGCTTGGCGTGGATCGCGCACAGGTTGGTGTCTTCGAAGAGACCGACGAGGTAAGCTTCGCTGGCCTCCTGGAGAGCCATCACGGCGGAGCTCTGGAAACGGAGGTCGGTCTTGAAGTCCTGTGCGATTTCACGCACTAAACGCTGGAAGGGCAACTTGCGGATGAGCAGTTCGGTACTCTTCTGGTAGCGACGGATCTCACGGAGAGCGACGGTTCCGGGGCGGTAACGATGAGGCTTCTTCACACCTCCGGTGGCGGGCGCACTCTTGCGAGCGGCTTTGGTGGCGAGTTGTTTACGGGGTGCCTTACCACCGGTGGATTTACGAGCTGTCTGCTTGGTACGAGCCATTTCGACTTAGTGCAACACGATGCGCGCGAGTCGGACGACGAGTAAATGTTTATTAAACAAGCGAAACGCCAGGGGCGCCGTATTTATAACAAAGCGTCGATCCGTCGACCGCCTGCACCCCGCACCCCGCGCCTCGTATCCGCGCGCGCTAGCTGGAGGCTCGCTCGGCGGCGGCGGCGGCGGCGGGCGGGCGAGCGAGCTCGACATCATCTCAACGAAACATAGGTGAACATCATAATATTCACGACGTTCATTTGTTTTTTTTAATTTCATACCATTCGATTTTAACTAACTCACACTTGTACTGTGTAAACAACGGAGCTAATTCACACTAGTATAGGTGAAAAAAAAATTAGTATGTTTTTTAACATGGTTTACGTGCTTTGTGTGATGATACGTGCAATATCACCTAAAAAAAAAAAAAAAATTCAATATATTCTGTTTACCCCAAACATGCGAACGTCGTCGTCGCGATATGATATGCAGTACTGTGGTAGAGTAGACCGTTAGTAATGTTTATTTTTTAATCTGCATACACATAATCACGGCTGATAATACTTCCATTACAGTATGTAAGTTAGTGCTATTCTAAGGCGACACTACACAGCTATATAATAAACTACATAATCACGGCTGATAATACTTCCATTACAGTATGTAAGTTAGTGCTATTCTAAGCCGACACTACACAGCTATCAATGTTATAATACATTCTGTTTACGCCACACATGCGATTGCGGTCGTGATGCGATTTTATTTTTACGTGTATATTATAGTAGAGTAGTAAAGATAATTTTACTTATGTTATGAATAAACTAAATAACATACATGTAAACGTTATAATTGCACCGATTCGGACGAAGGTGCGTTCAGTGGTAATAGTAAATACGTATAAGACGTTCCATCCGCAATTGAATTAACTAAATGAGTAGTAATAGTAAGTAAGCATATTTGTTATTATATTGTTATGAGATATTGGTTTGGTCGGTCAATTAGAAACAGATAATATTCTATATATTATCGTGATGCATATTGTGGCCCTGAAAAGGGCCGTTTGTGTGTGTGTTGTCATTCGCGGTGACGGACGACAGCTCACTTGGAGCTGGTGTACTTGGTGACGGCCTTGGTGCCTTCACTGACGGCGTGCTTCGCCAACTCGCCGGGCAGCAGGAGCCTCACGGAGGTCTGCACCTCCCGAGAGGTGATCGTCGAGCGCTTGTTGTAGTGGGCCAGACGGGAAGCTTCGGCGGCGATACGCTCGAAGATGTCGTTCACGAACGAGTTCATGATAGACATGGCTTTACTGGAGATACCGGTGTCGGGGTGCACTTGTTTCAACACTTTGTAGATGTAGATAGCGTAACTCTCCTTCCTCTTGTGCTTCTTCTTTTTCTTGTCAGATTTGGAGATGTTCTTTTGGGCCTTGCCGGACTTCTTGGCGGCCTTACCGCTCGTCTTGGGCGGCATCGCGTCAAATTGGTAATGTAGAGTATTTACGAAACGTAAACGTAGCTGCTCGACTCGGCGGTGCGAACGAGAATAAATTCGAAAACGCTAAGCGCCCCGTTTTTATCATGAGCGACAGACGCGAACGCGACACTGCATATCCAGCGAAACGCTGCCGACCCTCCGGCCAATGGCGTGCGAGCGCGCGAGACGACGGCGGTGGCGGCCGACGCACCACACTCGTAGCGAGCGTTCAGTCAACAGTCGGGGTGTAGGTAATGTTTTGTTTTCAGTTAGAATACGCGCCATATCTATGTCTGTCTAAGCTGCTTGCTGTATATGTAATGTCGGCTCAGAATAGCACCACCGCATACATTATTTATTATGATTCTTTATTTTAGATTCTTCATCCATAGGTACCATATTTATGAAAGGCGGCATACACAGTGTAAACATGAGCATATTCTTTAGATGTGTTGTGCGTGTCGGCTTAGAATAACACTAGTCATTTTCATCACATCTATGAAAGGCATACACACAGTAAACATGAGCATATTCTTCAGCTGCGTTGTGTGTGTCGGCTTAGAATAACACTAGCCAATTTCATTGAAAAGTGGCTGATTAATTCCGAGGCTCTGGCTACTCTCTTTTGTGATATATGGCCGTGAGTTTAAGTATGTATGCATACCCCTTTGTGAATATTAAAGGCGTACGTGTATGCGATTTATGTATGTATGTATGTAACTTGTGGTCATCAATTAGTTAATTAGATATTGTATTGCAATATAACTGTGCGAAATAGATAGAATTTGAATGAATCATAACAACAACAACAACCACCTTACCTATATCACTCTACGATGTGTTTGTGTAACTGTAACTCTCCGCTAGTATTATAGTTTTGAATTAGTAGATATGTAATGTAAGCGTAGAGTAGAGTAAGAAAGTGCATGCATGTATTATTGTTCGTTGTTATAAACATTAAATATTCACGTAAGTTAAGTTAATTAACACTGTCTGTTCGTTTGGTGTATGTATGTATGTATGTATGTATGTATGTATGTATTGTAGGTGAGATAACGATATCATAATAAATTATAGTTAAGCGTCAACGAAACTAGAACACACGTATGTGTAACAGAATAATTTTGCGGCCCTGAAAAGGGCCTTTTGTCAGTCAGTCTGATGCACAGCACCAGAGAGAGCGCGAGAGGAGTGCGCACTTAAGCCTTCTTCTCGGTCTTCTTGGGTAGGAGTACCGCCTGGATGTTGGGCAGGACACCACCCTGGGCGATGGTCACACCGGAGAGGAGCTTGTTCAATTCTTCGTCGTTACGGATGGCGAGTTGCAAGTGTCTCGGGATGATTCTGGTCTTCTTGTTGTCGCGGGCGGCGTTACCGGCCAACTCGAGGACTTCAGCGGCTAGGTACTCCATCACGGCGGCGAGGTATACCGGTGCACCGGCACCGACGCGCTCGGCGTAGTTTCCTTTGCGGAGCAGCCTGTGGATACGACCGACGGGGAACTGAAGTCCAGCACGGTTCGAGCGGGACTTTGCCTTTCCCTTAACTTTGCCACCTTTGCCGCGACCGGACATGTTGATTCGAGTAGGTTAATCGACGAGAGTAAACGAAATGTACGTCGTGCGACGTACGGAGCAGAGAGCTATTATTTTTTCGTAGAGCGACCGACTGCGTATTTATATCCGACGGGTGCCTCGCACGCGGTGGGGGAAGCGGCGAGGATCATGCGCGTCGAGGCGGGGCTTGCTTGCCGTGCCGCGCTTCGTTTGTCTTCGCGCGCGCGAAACGAAATTTCAAATTCGAAATTCAAACATAAACTTTAGGTACACTACATCTACTATCTGTTGCGGTGTTTTGTTGTATGTGCGTATACGTACGTACGTATGTATGTATCAGCATTGGGAATTGTATGAAATATTATATTAAGAATATTAATATAATTATGATAGAGTAGAATAGTGAATTAGTTAGGTTAGGTATGAAATAGTCGTCTATTTGAGAGTCGGGCAGTCGGGTCGGCGCGATAGTTAGTTTCGCGATTGATTGATTGATTGAATTGAATAATGAAATGAAACGTGTAATGTAGTTCGGGGGTGTACTGACTGACTGTGTATTCGTTGTTACGTCGTCGTTAAGTGATATTACGAGTGAGACGGGGTAGGCAGGCGGACAGGAGCGCGAGCTATTTTCGTCGTTTGTTAGTGTAGTATATTGTGTTATGTTAGTTAGGTTATCTTCGTATGGTGTACATATAATTAAGACGCTACGCGAATGGGGTAGGCAGGCGGAGAGGACGGAAAAGCGAGCGTTTCGTTGTTTGTTACTAGTGTAGTAAATAATTGATAAGTGATGTGACGTATAGTATAAGTAAGACGCTACTCGATCGGGTGTAGGCAGGCGGACTAGTGGTTGCATTATATTGTGTTTTATAACTTGAATATTATATTACAGTGTACATAGGATCGATTGCGTTTTCATATCAATATTGTATAGTCGTCTTGCGAATAGGTAGGTAGTGGTATCGTATCTTATTATTATAGCTGTGTAGTGTCGGCTTAGAATAGCACTACCCCATTTCTTCCGGTGGGCGTACGTAAGAGGCGACTAACGGTATTGGGGCTTTAAAGGGATTATTGGGCGATGCGGTTCGAACCTTTATTTTACCACCTTTTCCCCACTCAACTTTCTAGGGATTTATAGCCGTGAGTATATGTATGTATGTATGTATGTTATTATAGAGTATAGTATACGTCATTAAAGAAACTGATCGGTCGGATCTGAGAATAGTTTGATAGCCCTGAAAAGGGCTTTTTAGCCACGCATATGTGGCGAGGCGAGTGACGACGATGAAGTAAGACGCAATATGATAATTACGCTTTCTTCGCGGCGGCGGATTTCTTCGCGGCCGGCTTCGACTTGGGAGCCGCAGCCTTTTTCGGTTTGGGTGCCTTCGGCTTCTTGGTCGGAGGTTTCGCGGACTTCTTCGCTTTGGGTGCGGCGGCGCTCTTGGCCTTGGCGGGGGCGGCCTTCTTGGCGGCGGCGGCGGCGGGCTTCTTCTTGGCGGCGGCGACTTTCTTGTCTTTGATGGCGGCCTTCGCCTTGGCGGGCGAGGCGGCGGCCTTCTTTTTGGAAGCGGCGGCGGCGGACGCGGCCGGTTTCTTTGCCTTTTTCGCGGCCGATGCGGCGGGCTTCTTCTTTTCTCCGGCCGCGGGTTTTTTCGCGCCGGATGCCTTCGATTCGAGCTTGAACGACCCGGAGGCGCCCTTGCCCTTGGTCTGGATGAGAGCTCCGGACTCGACGGCGCTCTTCAGGTACTTTCTGATGAAAGGTGCCAATTTCTCGGCGTCGACCTTGTACTGGGCGGCGATGTATTTTTTGATAGCCTGGAGCGAAGATCCGCTGCGTTCCTTCAAGTCTTTGATGGCGTTGTTCACCATCTCCGAGGTTTTCGGGTGAGTCGGCTTCGCTTTCGGCTTCTTCGCGCCTGCCGATGCTTTCGGCTTCTTGGATGGAGTCGCGGCGACTGCGGGGGCTTCGGCTGCTGTCGAGTTGTCTGCCATTTCGATAGATTGATGAGAAGATACGTAGAAAACGGTGAACAAATTTAGTTCCAAGTTTACTCAATAGATGGCGCTTAATTTTCGACGTTTGGCACATCCTCGTAGCATTACCGCACAGAGCGCACTTGTGTCGAGAGACGTTTTGCCGTGGGATCTGTTTAGAGTTTTCACTAATACGCATCGACTTAGCATCGTTTTATATAGGAAATCTTAAGCGAACACCGACCCGTATCGCGTTGGACACGTGCTCACGATACCGACGAACGTGAAAAGTATACAATTCGTTAGATTCGAGTGCTCGCAGCGACGTCGCGGGGCATTATACACATCGGTGTCTCACCCGTCCGCGCCGACCTCCGATTAAAAGTTATTTATCTCGAAACTTGAGCGTATATTTGACATTTTGATACGACACGGTCAATACGAGGATCCTGCCCTTCCGTCATGTGCAACGCAATGTTTCAATGCGGTGCGGTGTGGCACTGTTGACGTCTCAAACATCGGCTGTCGTAGAACACGTTCGAACGATACCGCCTCCCTCAGTTACTAGTCTATACGATCGGTTATTAATAATATTCCTAGGGAAATCTAATGTTTATCGCAATGTTAAATTCTTTATCTATATAAATTGTATTATTCAATTGTGCGTTCGACTGTAAACGATAGAAACACGAACACGGTGCATATAGAGCCGCGCGCCGCGTTCAGTATGTCGTTTTCCGTTTCTCGCGAACTGAGATGGAGAGTAGCAAAATATGTGTACGGATGATATTATATTTAGACCTACTATATGTAGTCATCGACGACTTAATAAATAAATAACAAATGAAAAAAGACACGTGAAAAGTAAATATCAATAATTTTATAACATAATACGAAACTTATATCTCGGCCGCGGCTCGCCGCGCGCCTCGCACTCTTTCTTACTCGATGAGAGTAGCGGCTAACTCTTTGAAGCCGACCGCGCCGCGCTTCCGAACTAGCTATAGGTTAAGTTAGGTATATAGAGCACGACTATGATTTAAAATAATATTTATAATGCCAAAAATAACGCGTAGCGACATCTAACCAAAATTTGTATGCATTAATTTATTGAACGATATGACACTCCTAGCATTTTTCTCGTACAGTATGGTATGATATGATACGAGTTTACAAGTAAGTATGCAAGCTTAGCTTCTAGTAAGTATGAAAATTATTGAAATGTGATCAAAAGGATCATGTGAACTAAATCCACCACATAAGCTAACCATATTATCAGGGTATTTAGGTAACAATAATTATGTTGAGTGTATACTGTATGTGAGTATTAACTACGTGAGTGTATGTATGTAATTATGTTGAGTGTATTTATTGTGTATGTATGTATTAACTACGTGACGTGAGTTTATGTATGTATGTTCAGGATTAATTCGGGAGAGACGCCATTAAGAAACTATATCAAATTCGTGAAAGTTATGCGGCCCTGAAAAGGGCCTTTTTGATGGTTGTGTCGATTGAAACAGCGAAACCGTAGTTGTTTCGGTGTACACGATTAACCGCCGAAACCGTAGAGGGTGCGTCCTTGGCGCTTCAGGGCGTACACGACGTCCATGGCGGTGACGGTCTTCCTCTTGGCGTGCTCGGTGTAGGTGACGGCATCGCGGATCACGTTCTCTAGGAACACCTTCAACACACCGCGGGTCTCTTCGTAGATCAATCCGGAGATACGCTTCACACCGCCTCGGCGAGCCAGACGACGGATGGCGGGCTTGGTGATACCCTGGATGTTATCACGGAGTACTTTCCTGTGCCGCTTGGCTCCTCCTTTCCCCAGACCTTTTCCTCCCTTACCGCGACCAGTCATCTTGATATGCGAGTTAGAAGAAAGACGAGAGTGAACAACGCTAGCGTGCGACCGCTACAGTTGTCCGATTCGTAATATTCGATTTTAGAACGAAACGCCCCGTTTATATAGTTTTCGAGGCGCGCCCGGGCCACAGCGGTAGCGGGGTGAGGGCGGGAGGGGTAGGTAGAGAGCTCGGTGTTCGAACGAAACGAATATCGCGATAAGTTAAGATTGTGTATGGTGATGTTCTTTTGTTTCTAGTTCTAGAACAGGTTTCAATTAAATTTTTGTATGACCATTCATACTCTATGATAATATGGGTGCGTTTATATGCATGTAATAATACGAAAAGTTAACATACGCACGGTAAGTAATTCCTGCGAACGAAAAAATCATTGCATGGATTTGTGTGTTTTTCGTAAACTTTTTCTAATGATATGACGTACAAAACGTATCAAGCTTGTAATATTTCGTTCCGTTCTTCTGTCGGCCCTTTACGGTAAATTTATTACGGATTATGATAGTAGATAAAGTTTCGGCTAGTAGTGATATCTATCTATCTATCTGATTTGGTGTCTAGCATTGAATAGAAAAGAAAAAAAAAATGTCTGTAATTTTCAGTTCGAATTTATAATACGAATAACCTATAGTGTAGAGCGATCGAGCAGGTCACGTGACCGGTGGTATAGTTTACGTATGAACGTATGATGATGCGTGTAATATTATGAAGTGTAAGTGAAATATATAATAATAAATCGTAAATCGTCAAGAGAGACTATGCCAATAGTTTTGGCACTGTGAAACATATGCGGCCCTGAAAAGGGCCTTTTGTCAATGTACGGTATAGCGTACGGGCGGAGACGCGCTGCTTAAGCACGCTCGCCTCGGATACGACGCGCCAGCTGGATGTCCTTGGGCATGATGGTGACACGCTTGGCGTGGATCGCGCACAGGTTGGTGTCTTCGAAGAGACCGACGAGGTAAGCTTCGCTGGCCTCCTGGAGAGCCATCACGGCGGAGCTCTGGAAACGGAGGTCGGTCTTGAAGTCCTGTGCGATTTCACGCACTAAACGCTGGAAGGGCAACTTGCGGATGAGCAGTTCGGTACTCTTCTGGTAGCGACGGATCTCACGGAGAGCGACGGTTCCGGGGCGGTAACGATGAGGCTTCTTCACACCTCCGGTGGCGGGCGCACTCTTGCGAGCGGCTTTGGTGGCGAGTTGTTTACGGGGTGCCTTACCACCGGTGGATTTACGAGCTGTCTGCTTGGTACGAGCCATTTCGACTTAGTGCAACACGATGCGCGCGAGTCGGACGACGAGTAAATGTTTATTAAACAAGCGAAACGCCAGGGGCGCCGTATTTATAACAAAGCGTCGATCCGTCGACCGCCTGCACCCCGCACCCCGCGCCTCGTATCCGCGCGCGCTAGCTGGAGGCTCGCTCGGCGGCGGCGGCGGCGGCGGGCGGGCGAGCGAGCTCGACATCATCTCAACGAAACATAGGTGAACATCATAATATTCACGACGTTCATTTGTCAATCATCCCGCTCCGTGCACTCGTGACTGACGGTCGTGCGTTATCGCTCGCTCCACTTTGTCTCGTATTGTACTTGCGCCCGCGTGCCTTGTGCCGCATTCAGACTCCGTATTCGTGTTGCGACGATTTGCTTCGTGCAAATCTTAGCTCACGTATTACCGAACCTAGTTTCTAGCGTGGTTTTCACTGCGTACGTGACTTTTGTAAATCCACAACCGTGGTCGGCAACTGGGTAACCTCAACGGTGTCAACAAAGGTTGTCGGGGTGTGGCCCCTAGCACCCGCCTGATTGCCCTTCTGGTGCGGCAGTTAATAGGAAGTGGTCGGACTCAGTTGGCCTTGGTGGGTACGCCCTGTAACCTAGTCAACCGTCCGATCCGGCATTAAAGTTCGTTTTTTTTCCCTTCCTTTCCCCATCCTTTCCTCGGTAGTGGTTGGAGGTTGTGTGCTGAAAGATTGCGACTCCTCTACACTATCGAAACCGTAGGTACACACCCTAGCGGTCATTGTACTTAGACCGAAGGACGTTAGGGCCCACATTAGTAGGCACACATACACTACATTACACACACATTTACACTCACCTACAGACACACACTACTCATTCACATTGATACACCTAACACCGTCCTTCGCCCCCATCCGTAAGGATGGAGGGCTACGACTCGCTTATGGCGAGGCTCAATGATCTTGAAAAGATCGTTAATAAGATGAGAGATCTCGCCCCCGAGATCGTCCTACAGGCTGTTCAAGCCATCTCCCCGGCCGACTCTCCGGCATCCCCCGCGCCTTCGCCAGTTGTACTGGCTGACTCACCCGAGTCACCTTCTACCTCGTCCGATGACGACTCCGACTCAGAGTCGGTCATCGAGTTCCCTACCCGGGCCCTCGTCCATCGCGAGGCCACCCAAAAAGAAGAGGCTATGGATTGCTCCATACCTCTGGGCCAATGCGATGACGGTTTCACCGTCGTCACATCGGCCAAAGGCAAAAGGAAAGGCTCCCGCCGTTCCACGCCGCCGCCGCCGCCAAAGGTTGCTTTATTAGCAACCCCGGCCGCCACCATCCCCGCGAATCGTCGCGACCCGCGCATCCGCGCCCCCGCGACTCCCGCGACCCCCGCGACCCCCGCCCCCGGCCCGTCTGCTAAGCGGCCACCGCCCGTTTTCATACGGGAGAAAGCCGCATGGCTTAAAATCTCAGCCGCTTTGACGGCTCAAAAAATCAATTTCACCGCGGCGCGTAACACCGCCGTCGGTATAAAGGTGGACGTCCCATCTACGGACGACCACCGTAACCTAACTCGCGTCTTACGCGAACAAGGTGTGGGTTACCACACCTATGCCCTCGAGGAGGAGCGTGTCCTACGCGTCGTAGCACGCGGCGTGCCAGTGGAGGTCCCCACTGACGCCATCAAAGCAGATTTAACTGCCAAAGGACTTCCCGTCCTAGAAGTTCACCGCATGTACGCGAGCCGAGCGCGTACTCCCTACAACATGGTCCTTGTTATCCTATCAAAGGATGGAAAGGCCATCTTCAACGTTAAATCCATATGCCGCCTGTCCGGCATACGATTCGAGCCGCCTCACAAGCGGGAAGGCCCCGGTCAATGCCACCGGTGCCAACTATACGGGCACTCGGCCCGTAACTGTCGCGCACGCCCTAGGTGTGTCAAATGCCTGGGTGACCACGCGACGCCCCAATGTTCCCGGACCCGCGAGTCCATTGACCCTCCCGCATGTGTGCTCTGCAAGAGTGTAGGGCACACAGCCAACTATAAAGGGTGCCCCAAGGCACCCAAGGCTAGGAGCCAGAGGGGTAAAACCCTCTCCTCACGGCCCGCCCCTCGCACCGCCGCGCGCCCCGCTGCTTCTCAGCCTGCGCCCGCGGCTATAACACCATTGGTGCCCGCCCCCGCCCCCAAGGCTCTCACTAAGAGCTTCGCTGCGGCTATCTCAAAGGCTACAGCAATACCACCACCCGCCGCCCCTAAGACGCGCCCTACCCCTGCCCCTCAGGCTAAGCCCTCCGTGGGGCCTAACACCAACCCCATAGACATGGACCGCCTCCGTAGCTTCCTTAAGAAGCTAAAAGAGGCGGACGCCAACTGCGATATGATCGCCAAACTCACCGCCTACTGCGACTACGAGGACATCGTAGCCGCCGTAGGCAAACCGTTCTAAACGGTTAGTTATATTAGCCCGCTTGTTTAGTAGTCTCAATGGCTACACAAAGTAGGATAAAGCCCCATTCGTTAAACGTAGTTTTCTTCAATGCCGAAGGCAAAGTACGTTCCCACAAAGAGGAAATAGGCATGTTTCTTAGAGATCATAGTATCGATGTCTTTCTTGTGCAGGAATCCTTTCTGAAACCTCGCACTAAGAATCCCAATATTTCCAACTATAGACTTATACGGACTGACCGAATAGGTAGGCCTGGAGGAGGCACACTCATATATTACAAAAAGACACTACACTGTGTCGCACTCACTACACCCGCACTACAACACATGGAGGCCACGACATGCCGTGTAAGCATGTCGGGGCATCCATCCATTGTCATTGCGTCAATCCATCAAACCGGCTCCCAAGAGGTGTTACGCACCGACTTGGAAGCCCTACTCGCGCTCGGTAGCTCGGTTATTTTGGCAGGTGATTTCAACGCCCACCATCTCAGTTGGAATTCAACCAGAATCTGTCGAAACGGCCGGCTATTAGAGAAATTTTCCGAAGATCTCGATTTCGAGATAATTGCCCCAATGACACCCACTCACTACCCAAACAATGTACTCCACAACCCCGGCATCATTGATTTCGCGCTTCTGCGTAACGTAACCTTACGTTTACGTTCCGTAGAAGTTATACACGAACTTGAGTCAGATCACCGCCCTGTACTACTATCACTAGGCCCACCCGAACACACTCCGCCCGCCACTCGCCCCAGAATTAACTGGGCGAAATTGACGGACGGCCTACAAACTTACACTTCACCCCACCTCGACACGATTCCGGATGACATCTCGTCACCGGATGACGCCCGCCGAGCTGTCTGTGCCTTAACAAAGCACCTCTTGGCGGTCGTACAAGACGCCACGTCGCAAGTCGTTGTCGATGACTACCATCGCCAACGACTCCCCGACGACATTAAGGAACTTGTCACCGCGAAAAACCGTGCCACTCGCGCATACGATTCTTTTCCCTCGCCTGATAACCGCTCTCGGCTGTGGGCGGCGAAGCGCGTCCTTCGGGAGCGCCTAGTCGAACACAGAGGGGAGCGGTGGGATAAGTTCCTTGGTGATATCCGTCCGTCCCATAACGCCTACTGGGACGTGGCGAGGGCGCTCAAGTCGGACGGCACCGATCTTGGTCTTCCTCCCCTCACACAACCGAACGGCCAACCACCGGCCTTCGAAAACGATGAGAAAGCGGAATGCCTGGCTGAGAGTCTGGAGAAGCAATGCTCTCCGAGCTCTCAGCCATGCGACCCACTTCACATCGAGGCCGTTGACAAGTTAGTCAACGACCGCGCCTCACTCCCTCTCCTCGATGATCTCGAACCGATCACCGAGGACGAGGTGAAAGACATCATCAAACACCTCAGACCCAGAAAGGCCCCGGGGCCCGACGGGCTGACTAACAGGGTCCTTAAGATCCTACCACAACACATCATCACACTACTCACAATCATACTTAACACATCACTCATACACGGCATCTTTCCAGATTCATGGAAAGATGCCGATGTGATAGGTATATTCAAAGTCGGAAAGCTCCGCACCGATCCCACGAGCTATAGGCCTATCAGCCTATTAAGCTCGTTAGGAAAGATCTATGAGCGACTAATCCTCGCTAGGATCAGACACTACTTGCACACTAGCGGCATTCAGATACACGAACAATTCGGGTTCAGGGCTCAACACTCATGCGTCCAACAGGCACATCGCTTTACCGAGCATGTGCTTGATGGATTCAATGACACATACATCAAACAGACGGGCGCCGTCTTCTTTGACGTGGCTAAGGCATTCGACAAAGTCTGGCATAACGGTCTGCTATACAAGCTATACCAGATCGGTATGCCAGACAAACTCGTGGCTATAGTCCGCGACTACTTGTCGGATCGCCGATTCCGCTTCAGAGTGGAGGACGCCCACTCACAACACCACCCGATACACGCGGGAGTCCCACAGGGCTCTACGCTCTCACCCACACTCTTCAATATATACACTAACGACATCCCGCGTACACCGCTGGTGGAGTTAGCACTCTTTGCAGACGACACACTACTCTACACGAGTCACCCCAACCACAACTACATACGGCTTCGCCTTCAGCGAGCCGTAACACAACTCGGAGAGTGGTTCAGGAAGTGGCGGATCGAGGTTAATCCCAAGAAAAGCGCAGCCATGCTCTTTCGGAAGGGAGGCGCCTCACACGATCCACCTCCGCCTGTCGAACTCTTCGGTACACCTATTCCGTGGGTGAAAAAGACCAAATACCTCGGTATTGTCTTTGATCCCCGGCTTACATGGTCACACCACATCAAATACATACGCAACAAAGCCTCATTCGTCCTGAATAGGCTATCACCGATGCTTTGTGCTCGCAGTAAGTTACCACTGCGTCACAAAGTTACACTATACAAAACATGTATACGCTCGGTCCTCTCGTACGGTAGTGTTGCGTTCGCACACGCCAGAGAGGGCTTGATACACCGCCTCCAGGTGATACAGAATAGGTTCATGCGCAAGGCGGTAGGGGCGCCTTGGTATGTTAGGAACTATGATCTCCACAGAGACTTAGGGCTCAATACTATCAGGGATCATTTCAAACAAATCTCACGTAGATACTTTGATAAGATCCCTGATCACCCCAACCCCTTACTCCGAGCCTCGCTCGACTATACGATTTCCCCGGACGCCGGGATTCGACGCCCACGTAGCGTGCTCTCGGATCCCGACGACGACACCACCCGCGAGCTCGAGGCCTCAGGGGCCACCGGCGCTCGCGGTCACACCAACAATTACTACCACTCCCGACACCGACCCCGCCGGCGAGGTCGTAGAACCCTACACTAACTTTAGAGTCACACCAGACTCAACTAGAGTCTTTTATTTTTATACTCACCCTATTCGACTTAGCTTAGGTACACTCCTTTGCCTCGCCTGGGCGGCCTTCAGCCGCCCGGCACACAAAGTCATGGTGACGCCGCACAGGCCGCAGGGCCAGCAGCACCGAACCGGTGGGGTTTTAGTCGGTAGGAGTCCGACATACCCCCGTCGCTCTCTCGAGCGACGGGGGATCCATGAGGATTTCCCCACCGGTAAACAAAAAAAAAAAAAAAAAAAAAAAAAAAAAACGTTCATTTGTTTTTTTTAATTTCATACCATTCGATTTTAACTAACTCACACTTGTACTGTGTAAACAACGGAGCTAATTCACACTAGTATAGGTGAAAAAAAAATTAGTATGTTTTTTAACATGGTTTACGTGCTTTGTGTGATGATACGTGCAATATCACCTAAAAAAAAAAAAAAAATTCAATATATTCTGTTTACCCCAAACATGCGAACGTCGTCGTCGCGATATGATATGCAGTACTGTGGTAGAGTAGACCGTTAGTAATGTTTATTTTTTAATCTGCATACACATAATCACGGCTGATAATACTTCCATTACAGTATGTAAGTTAGTGCTATTCTAAGGCGACACTACACAGCTATATAATAAACTACATAATCACGGCTGATAATACTTCCATTACAGTATGTAAGTTAGTGCTATTCTAAGCCGACACTACACAGCTATCAATGTTATAATACATTCTGTTTACGCCACACATGCGATTGCGGTCGTGATGCGATTTTATTTTTACGTGTATATTATAGTAGAGTAGTAAAGATAATTTTACTTATGTTATGAATAAACTAAATAACATACATGTAAACGTTATAATTGCACCGATTCGGACGAAGGTGCGTTCAGTGGTAATAGTAAATACGTATAAGACGTTCCATCCGCAATTGAATTAACTAAATGAGTAGTAATAGTAAGTAAGCATATTTGTTATTATATTGTTATGAGATATTGGTTTGGTCGGTCAATTAGAAACAGATAATATTCTATATATTATCGTGATGCATATTGTGGCCCTGAAAAGGGCCGTTTGTGTGTGTGTTGTCATTCGCGGTGACGGACGACAGCTCACTTGGAGCTGGTGTACTTGGTGACGGCCTTGGTGCCTTCACTGACGGCGTGCTTCGCCAACTCGCCGGGCAGCAGGAGCCTCACGGAGGTCTGCACCTCCCGAGAGGTGATCGTCGAGCGCTTGTTGTAGTGGGCCAGACGGGAAGCTTCGGCGGCGATACGCTCGAAGATGTCGTTCACGAACGAGTTCATGATAGACATGGCTTTACTGGAGATACCGGTGTCGGGGTGCACTTGTTTCAACACTTTGTAGATGTAGATAGCGTAACTCTCCTTCCTCTTGTGCTTCTTCTTTTTCTTGTCAGATTTGGAGATGTTCTTTTGGGCCTTGCCGGACTTCTTGGCGGCCTTACCGCTCGTCTTGGGCGGCATCGCGTCAAATTGGTAATGTAGAGTATTTACGAAACGTAAACGTAGCTGCTCGACTCGGCGGTGCGAACGAGAATAAATTCGAAAACGCTAAGCGCCCCGTTTTTATCATGAGCGACAGACGCGAACGCGACACTGCATATCCAGCGAAACGCTGCCGACCCTCCGGCCAATGGCGTGCGAGCGCGCGAGACGACGGCGGTGGCGGCCGACGCACCACACTCGTAGCGAGCGTTCAGTCAACAGTCGGGGTGTAGGTAATGTTTTGTTTTCAGTTAGAATACGCGCCATATCTATGTCTGTCTAAGCTGCTTGCTGTATATGTAATGTCGGCTCAGAATAGCACCACCGCATACATTATTTATTATGATTCTTTATTTTAGATTCTTCATCCATAGGTACCATATTTATGAAAGGCGGCATACACAGTGTAAACATGAGCATATTCTTTAGATGTGTTGTGCGTGTCGGCTTAGAATAACACTAGTCATTTTCATCACATCTATGAAAGGCATACACACAGTAAACATGAGCATATTCTTCAGCTGCGTTGTGTGTGTCGGCTTAGAATAACACTAGCCAATTTCATTGAAAAGTGGCTGATTAATTCCGAGGCTCTGGCTACTCTCTTTTGTGATATATGGCCGTGAGTTTAAGTATGTATGCATACCCCTTTGTGAATATTAAAGGCGTACGTGTATGCGATTTATGTATGTATGTATGTAACTTGTGGTCATCAATTAGTTAATTAGATATTGTATTGCAATATAACTGTGCGAAATAGATAGAATTTGAATGAATCATAACAACAACAACAACCACCTTACCTATATCACTCTACGATGTGTTTGTGTAACTGTAACTCTCCGCTAGTATTATAGTTTTGAATTAGTAGATATGTAATGTAAGCGTAGAGTAGAGTAAGAAAGTGCATGCATGTATTATTGTTCGTTGTTATAAACATTAAATATTCACGTAAGTTAAGTTAATTAACACTGTCTGTTCGTTTGGTGTATGTATGTATGTATGTATGTATGTATGTATGTATTGTAGGTGAGATAACGATATCATAATAAATTATAGTTAAGCGTCAACGAAACTAGAACACACGTATGTGTAACAGAATAATTTTGCGGCCCTGAAAAGGGCCTTTTGTCAGTCAGTCTGATGCACAGCACCAGAGAGAGCGCGAGAGGAGTGCGCACTTAAGCCTTCTTCTCGGTCTTCTTGGGTAGGAGTACCGCCTGGATGTTGGGCAGGACACCACCCTGGGCGATGGTCACACCGGAGAGGAGCTTGTTCAATTCTTCGTCGTTACGGATGGCGAGTTGCAAGTGTCTCGGGATGATTCTGGTCTTCTTGTTGTCGCGGGCGGCGTTACCGGCCAACTCGAGGACTTCAGCGGCTAGGTACTCCATCACGGCGGCGAGGTATACCGGTGCACCGGCACCGACGCGCTCGGCGTAGTTTCCTTTGCGGAGCAGCCTGTGGATACGACCGACGGGGAACTGAAGTCCAGCACGGTTCGAGCGGGACTTTGCCTTTCCCTTAACTTTGCCACCTTTGCCGCGACCGGACATGTTGATTCGAGTAGGTTAATCGACGAGAGTAAACGAAATGTACGTCGTGCGACGTACGGAGCAGAGAGCTATTATTTTTTCGTAGAGCGACCGACTGCGTATTTATATCCGACGGGTGCCTCGCACGCGGTGGGGGAAGCGGCGAGGATCATGCGCGTCGAGGCGGGGCTTGCTTGCCGTGCCGCGCTTCGTTTGTCTTCGCGCGCGCGAAACGAAATTTCAAATTCGAAATTCAAACATAAACTTTAGGTACACTACATCTACTATCTGTTGCGGTGTTTTGTTGTATGTGCGTATACGTACGTACGTATGTATGTATCAGCATTGGGAATTGTATGAAATATTATATTAAGAATATTAATATAATTATGATAGAGTAGAATAGTGAATTAGTTAGGTTAGGTATGAAATAGTCGTCTATTTGAGAGTCGGGCAGTCGGGTCGGCGCGATAGTTAGTTTCGCGATTGATTGATTGATTGAATTGAATAATGAAATGAAACGTGTAATGTAGTTCGGGGGTGTACTGACTGACTGTGTATTCGTTGTTACGTCGTCGTTAAGTGATATTACGAGTGAGACGGGGTAGGCAGGCGGACAGGAGCGCGAGCTATTTTCGTCGTTTGTTAGTGTAGTATATTGTGTTATGTTAGTTAGGTTATCTTCGTATGGTGTACATATAATTAAGACGCTACGCGAATGGGGTAGGCAGGCGGAGAGGACGGAAAAGCGAGCGTTTCGTTGTTTGTTACTAGTGTAGTAAATAATTGATAAGTGATGTGACGTATAGTATAAGTAAGACGCTACTCGATCGGGTGTAGGCAGGCGGACTAGTGGTTGCATTATATTGTGTTTTATAACTTGAATATTATATTACAGTGTACATAGGATCGATTGCGTTTTCATATCAATATTGTATAGTCGTCTTGCGAATAGGTAGGTAGTGGTATCGTATCTTATTATTATAGCTGTGTAGTGTCGGCTTAGAATAGCACTACCCCATTTCTTCCGGTGGGCGTACGTAAGAGGCGACTAACGGTATTGGGGCTTTAAAGGGATTATTGGGCGATGCGGTTCGAACCTTTATTTTACCACCTTTTCCCCACTCAACTTTCTAGGGATTTATAGCCGTGAGTATATGTATGTATGTATGTATGTTATTATAGAGTATAGTATACGTCATTAAAGAAACTGATCGGTCGGATCTGAGAATAGTTTGATAGCCCTGAAAAGGGCTTTTTAGCCACGCATATGTGGCGAGGCGAGTGACGACGATGAAGTAAGACGCAATATGATAATTACGCTTTCTTCGCGGCGGCGGATTTCTTCGCGGCCGGCTTCGACTTGGGAGCCGCAGCCTTTTTCGGTTTGGGTGCCTTCGGCTTCTTGGTCGGAGGTTTCGCGGACTTCTTCGCTTTGGGTGCGGCGGCGCTCTTGGCCTTGGCGGGGGCGGCCTTCTTGGCGGCGGCGGCGGCGGGCTTCTTCTTGGCGGCGGCGACTTTCTTGTCTTTGATGGCGGCCTTCGCCTTGGCGGGCGAGGCGGCGGCCTTCTTTTTGGAAGCGGCGGCGGCGGACGCGGCCGGTTTCTTTGCCTTTTTCGCGGCCGATGCGGCGGGCTTCTTCTTTTCTCCGGCCGCGGGTTTTTTCGCGCCGGATGCCTTCGATTCGAGCTTGAACGACCCGGAGGCGCCCTTGCCCTTGGTCTGGATGAGAGCTCCGGACTCGACGGCGCTCTTCAGGTACTTTCTGATGAAAGGTGCCAATTTCTCGGCGTCGACCTTGTACTGGGCGGCGATGTATTTTTTGATAGCCTGGAGCGAAGATCCGCTGCGTTCCTTCAAGTCTTTGATGGCGTTGTTCACCATCTCCGAGGTTTTCGGGTGAGTCGGCTTCGCTTTCGGCTTCTTCGCGCCTGCCGATGCTTTCGGCTTCTTGGATGGAGTCGCGGCGACTGCGGGGGCTTCGGCTGCTGTCGAGTTGTCTGCCATTTCGATAGATTGATGAGAAGATACGTAGAAAACGGTGAACAAATTTAGTTCCAAGTTTACTCAATAGATGGCGCTTATAGAGGACCTTCCACGCGGCTCTGAACACCAGGCTCGGCACGCGCGGGACAGGCGTCGGGGTTTCCCCCATGGGCCAGCTTCGTCTCGGGGGGGAACGTCCCCCCCGGTCTTTGGGCACCTCCCCAGGCGATATAGGGGAGGGGTGGCTATCCCTATTTGGGATTAGCCACTAAGGAGGGTGAGGGAGGGTGAGGATGCGAGTCACGCACCTCACCCTCGGAACCGATGTCGGGGCAGGAGGTGGAAGGGGCGGTCCCCGGGGTCGCGTGTTTTGCGACTCCGGGGAGCGCGCGAGTTCCCGAGGCAGCGGTCGCCCGTCGGGCGGTCGTGCGTGTAGCGGGGCGATTCCGCGGAGGTGCTCGTGGCGGCAGTTGTCCGCCCGGTCGAACAGACGACGGGTCAACCCCACCACGAATTCCTCCACGGTCTCGATCCGGAGATCCCGGTGGATCGTGCTATTACGCACGTACCGCCCGGCTCTCACAAATTGGCGGAGCACCGTGTTCTGAACCCTCTGCAAGCGTAGCTTGTTCTGGGCTGAGAGTAGGCCATACCAGGCCGGCGCCGCGTACGTCAGGCGGGAGCGTATATACATTTTGTATATACGCAGTTTGGCTCGTAGTGGCAGGCTGGAGTCGAGCACCGGCCGCAAGACCGACCGGGCCCCGAGGGCTCTATGGCGGACATGGTCCACCATAGACCCCATACGGAGGTTGCGGTCGATCTTGCAGCCCAGGTACTTGACCGAGGTCTGCCACTCGATGCTCTCGCCGCCTAAAGTAAGCGGCGCGAGACCGGTCGGCCGTCTCACCCTGGTGATCAGGGCGGCCGTCTTCCCGACGTTGACGGCCGTCCTCCACCGACCAAGCCAAGCCGGCAGAAGGTCCAGGACACGTTGCATCTTGGCAACCGCTACCCGGGGCCGACGAGAGGAGGCGAAGAAGGCGCTGTCGTCGGCGTAGAGCGCCAGCGTAACGTCCTCCTCACCCTCGTATAGGGTGTTACCCTCGAGGGTGGGGATGTCGTTGGTGTACAGCGCGTACAGCAGTGGAGAGACACAGCTCCCCTGGGGAGTTCCCGCACGGATCGGCTTCACCTCGGACCGGGCGTCCTCCACCGACACATAGAAGGACCTCCCCTCCAAAAAGGAGGCGATGATTCTCACATATGCCGGCGGCACCCCCGCCTCCAAGAGTTTGAACAGGGCCCCGCTATGCCACACACGGTCGAACGCTCTTTCTATGTCAAGAAAGACGGCGACCGTGTAGCGTCCCCTGTTCATCTCGGAGGAGAGGTGTTCGACTACCCTCACGAGCTGGAGCGTCGTACTATGGCTGTCGCGAAAGCCGTGTTGTTCGTCCCGCAGCTGAATGTGGGGACGAAGGCGTCGCAACAGCAGACGCTCAAACAGCTTCGCGATGTGCGGCAGCAGAGTGATGGGTCGATACCCGCTCGGCTGCCGCCGGTCCTTACCCTCCTTCGGTAAGACAATAATCTTACCGGTCTTCCAGGAGGGTGGGAATCGGCCCGTGCGAAATATCCCGTTAAAGAGCCTCGTCATGGCGACGAGGGCTCTACGGGGGAGCTGTACTAGGGCCTCGACGGGAATCCCGTCGGGGCCGGGAGCTTTCCGCCTGTTAAGGCTATTGACCAACTTCCGGACCTCCGAGGGGGAGATGAAATCATCCCCCCTGATCGGAGGTATCCGGTCGTCGGCCAAAAACTGCTGTACCCGCCGTTCAACGAGGCTGTTGTGCTCTTCGTCGACGACAGGGTTAGGCGAGAATTGACTCTCGAAATGATCCGCCAATATCGCGGCTCGGTCCGACGCTGAGTAGCAGCGTTTGCCACCCCGGTCGAAGATGGGACAGACCGGGGCCGGAGCCCGGCTGAGCTTAGAGTTCAGCCGGTAGAGGGTGGCGTCGTCCTCAGAGGCTTTCTCGATGAGGTTTTCCCACGACCACCCTCGGAACTCCGTTATCGCGTCCTTGATAAAGGACGTGATAGCATTCAGCTGCCTCTTCAGCGCCGGACAGCGAGAACGCGACCATTGGCGGCGCAGCTCCCGCTTGTCGCGTAACTTCCGCCGGAGATGCTCCGGCAGGAGGTGACGACTCGCGAGAGCCGGCTGAGGCCGGGCTATTGTTGCGCCATCCTTGGCCGACGCGATGGCCGAAGCTAAAGCCTCGGCCAGCTCGTCGACGTCGGTGGCGCACGATATCCCCCCCGTTGGGTGGAACTCCTCCATTTTGGAGGAGTATGCACCCCAGTCAATCTTGACCCGGGGAGGAAGGGGATGCCGGAAATCAGCGTTCATTCCGAGAGCCAGAAGAACGGGGAGGTGCTGCGTGTCGGCGTCATACAGCACCTCGATCGCCGTCGGGCATGTTATCCCCGACAGCAGAGCTATGTCCAGGACATCAGGAAGATGATTCGGGTTGGCCGGGTAGTGCGTCGGGGTGCAGGGGGCAATGACCGTATAGTCGTTGTCCTCCGCATCCCTCAGCAGTCCCCGCCCAGCCGAATTGTAGGTGGCCGAATTCCACTGCGGATGCTTGGCGTTGAAATCGCCTAACACCACAGCGGCGGTCCGGCCATCCACCATGTTCCGGATGTCCTGGGGATAGAAGGGGCAATCAGGCGGTTTGTAGGCGGCGTACACCTTGAGCTCCATGTCGGCCGCCCTCAACAGTATTCCGATAGATCGGACACTGCTAAAGGCTGGCTGTCCCAACTCTTCATGCACCAGGTCTCTCCTTACGAGTACTGCGGTACCTCGGTACGCAATACCCCTCGGGGAGACCTCGTCCCTACGGTACACGAAGAAGTTGGGTACGCGGAGCTCCTCGCTATGTCTCAGCTTGGTTTCCCCCAGGAGCACGATGTGGACGTCATGCTCCTGGACCAAAGTGCGGAGACTTAGGATGTGGCCCCTGATACCGCCGGGATTCCAATACACAATGCGTAGAGATGTACTACCCATCGTGTACCGGATCCATGGCCTCCATTAGAATGTGCAAGGCCCTTCGCAGGGCCTGCACTGGGCTTCTACCCATCAGCGTCGCCTCTAGGGCCTCCTTAATTACTTCGATCATTCGAAGTAATGTGGAGGCCATTTGGGGCGACACCGATGCGGCAGGGACGGAGGGTGCTGGGCCTGTTGGTCCAACGTCCGTCCCTGATGGAGCAGGGGCTGCCACCTTGACCGTCGCAACCGCTTCTGGCTGCTGTGCCATCGGGGGGGGTGGTGGTGGAGCCGTAGGGGCGGCGGGCCCCTTACGGTTCCGCCTTCTGCGCCTCGCGGGGGGTTTATTTCGGGCCGAGGGCCCGTTTGCCTCCGCCATCAGTCCCGAGGCGCCCGCGACTACAGGCACCTCATTCCTGGCTGGGGGAGGGGGGATTGGGACCGCTGGACGAGGGACGGGGATTTTTTCCCGTCCCTCGGGCTTCCCCTTCGGTCGCGGAGGCGGGACGGGCGGGGCGGTTTTGGTGCCCGCCCTTCTCGCCTCGCGGACGAAGGCCTTACAGCGGCGATCATTCGCTGTATGGCCCTCGCCGCAGTTTGCGCAGGAGGGGGCGTCCTCCTTGGGGCGCGGACAGTCACCGGCAGGGTGACCAAGCCCGCACCTCACGCACCTGATGGGCCTGTGGCAGTTAATGGAGGAGTGGCCGAAGGCCTGGCAGCGATGACACTGCGCAGGCCCCCCGCGACTCCTCCAGGCCTCAACAGCTACGCCCGGCATGCACAGGAGCTCCTTGATTGCAAAGAGCTCCCTCAGCCTGTCCGGGAGGATTCGGCCCTCAAGCTGCGCGAAGAACAGGCAGCCGGGGCGGTCCCTACGGGGGGGAATGGGGCGCACAAGCGCCGTCGGAAAACCGATCTCCGACAGCGCCTGGGCGATCGCCTCGGGGGGTGTGTCCCGAGGGAGCCCGCGAATTCCCACCTTGTGGGGGCGGTCCTCGACGAGGGAGTAACAGTACCATGATATGGCACTGTTCGCCTTCGCGGCCTCGTCGAGGTACCGCACGATTTCGCGGTACTCCTCCGGAGACCGGGGGGTGAAGCGCACCCCCTTACCGAAGGGGCGCGCGTTGGGAGCGTGACCAAGCCTGGTCTTCAGTGCCGCGAAATGTCGCGTCCACTCGGGGAGGCAGTCCACCACGATTGGTGGAGTTGCCTTACCCCGAGCGGGTTCCGCGGGCCCTACGCGGGGGGCGGTGGGTCGCGGCGACGACCCACTTTTGGCGGCGGTCGCGGTTGGCGAGACAACTCGTCTTGCAGCCTCCGCGAACGAGGCAGTCGCCGTGCGGGTTTGGTTCCGCATCCCCGAAGCCGTAGCCACCGACGGGAGCGATAGGCGCCGGGGGGAAGGGACGGGGGCCTGGGAGGGAGAGGGGGAGTCAGAGCTCGAGCGGGAGCCCGAGCTCATGAACCCGACCGACATCGGCG
Organism: Bedellia somnulentella; assembly: GCA_963576735.1. NCBI lineage: Eukaryota > Metazoa > Arthropoda > Insecta > Lepidoptera > Bedelliidae > Bedellia > Bedellia somnulentella. The sequence continues at coordinate 27,612 of OY755195.1, forward strand.
ATGACGGAGGGTCCTTTTGGGGGGAGGCCGAGGCCGGTCGCTTACCCCCCTGGAGGGGTAAGGGAGAGGGAAGAGGAGGAAAGGAATCGGCGAAGCCGACTCCCGGAACATCTGTTGGGTGGGGTGCGGCCACCGGCGAGGCTGGTGGCTCAGCGAAGGACATTGAGATGTTAGTCGTCTTCGGGCGCGGCCACACAGGCGGGCCCTCGCCCTCGCTAACGAAACTGACAGGGGACGAGTGCCCCGTTGATGGTTCAGCAGACGGTGGCGCTGCCACCAGCCTCTTCTCCTTAGTATAGGGGTCGGTAAACACAGAAATTTTCATTGGCGCTTAATTTTCGACGTTTGGCACATCCTCGTAGCATTACCGCACAGAGCGCACTTGTGTCGAGAGACGTTTTGCCGTGGGATCTGTTTAGAGTTTTCACTAATACGCATCGACTTAGCATCGTTTTATATAGGAAATCTTAAGCGAACACCGACCCGTATCGCGTTGGACACGTGCTCACGATACCGACGAACGTGAAAAGTATACAATTCGTTAGATTCGAGTGCTCGCAGCGACGTCGCGGGGCATTATACACATCGGTGTCTCACCCGTCCGCGCCGACCTCCGATTAAAAGTTATTTATCTCGAAACTTGAGCGTATATTTGACATTTTGATACGACACGGTCAATACGAGGATCCTGCCCTTCCGTCATGTGCAACGCAATGTTTCAATGCGGTGCGGTGTGGCACTGTTGACGTCTCAAACATCGGCTGTCGTAGAACACGTTCGAACGATACCGCCTCCCTCAGTTACTAGTCTATACGATCGGTTATTAATAATATTCCTAGGGAAATCTAATGTTTATCGCAATGTTAAATTCTTTATCTATATAAATTGTATTATTCAATTGTGCGTTCGACTGTAAACGATAGAAACACGAACACGGTGCATATAGAGCCGCGCGCCGCGTTCAGTATGTCGTTTTCCGTTTCTCGCGAACTGAGATGGAGAGTAGCAAAATATGTGTACGGATGATATTATATTTAGACCTACTATATGTAGTCATCGACGACTTAATAAATAAATAACAAATGAAAAAAGACACGTGAAAAGTAAATATCAATAATTTTATAACATAATACGAAACTTATATCTCGGCCGCGGCTCGCCGCGCGCCTCGCACTCTTTCTTACTCGATGAGAGTAGCGGCTAACTCTTTGAAGCCGACCGCGCCGCGCTTCCGAACTAGCTATAGGTTAAGTTAGGTATATAGAGCACGACTATGATTTAAAATAATATTTATAATGCCAAAAATAACGCGTAGCGACATCTAACCAAAATTTGTATGCATTAATTTATTGAACGATATGACACTCCTAGCATTTTTCTCGTACAGTATGGTATGATATGATACGAGTTTACAAGTAAGTATGCAAGCTTAGCTTCTAGTAAGTATGAAAATTATTGAAATGTGATCAAAAGGATCATGTGAACTAAATCCACCACATAAGCTAACCATATTATCAGGGTATTTAGGTAACAATAATTATGTTGAGTGTATACTGTATGTGAGTATTAACTACGTGAGTGTATGTATGTAATTATGTTGAGTGTATTTATTGTGTATGTATGTATTAACTACGTGACGTGAGTTTATGTATGTATGTTCAGGATTAATTCGGGAGAGACGCCATTAAGAAACTATATCAAATTCGTGAAAGTTATGCGGCCCTGAAAAGGGCCTTTTTGATGGTTGTGTCGATTGAAACAGCGAAACCGTAGTTGTTTCGGTGTACACGATTAACCGCCGAAACCGTAGAGGGTGCGTCCTTGGCGCTTCAGGGCGTACACGACGTCCATGGCGGTGACGGTCTTCCTCTTGGCGTGCTCGGTGTAGGTGACGGCATCGCGGATCACGTTCTCTAGGAACACCTTCAACACACCGCGGGTCTCTTCGTAGATCAATCCGGAGATACGCTTCACACCGCCTCGGCGAGCCAGACGACGGATGGCGGGCTTGGTGATACCCTGGATGTTATCACGGAGTACTTTCCTGTGCCGCTTGGCTCCTCCTTTCCCCAGACCTTTTCCTCCCTTACCGCGACCAGTCATCTTGATATGCGAGTTAGAAGAAAGACGAGAGTGAACAACGCTAGCGTGCGACCGCTACAGTTGTCCGATTCGTAATATTCGATTTTAGAACGAAACGCCCCGTTTATATAGTTTTCGAGGCGCGCCCGGGCCACAGCGGTAGCGGGGTGAGGGCGGGAGGGGTAGGTAGAGAGCTCGGTGTTCGAACGAAACGAATATCGCGATAAGTTAAGATTGTGTATGGTGATGTTCTTTTGTTTCTAGTTCTAGAACAGGTTTCAATTAAATTTTTGTATGACCATTCATACTCTATGATAATATGGGTGCGTTTATATGCATGTAATAATACGAAAAGTTAACATACGCACGGTAAGTAATTCCTGCGAACGAAAAAATCATTGCATGGATTTGTGTGTTTTTCGTAAACTTTTTCTAATGATATGACGTACAAAACGTATCAAGCTTGTAATATTTCGTTCCGTTCTTCTGTCGGCCCTTTACGGTAAATTTATTACGGATTATGATAGTAGATAAAGTTTCGGCTAGTAGTGATATCTATCTATCTATCTGATTTGGTGTCTAGCATTGAATAGAAAAGAAAAAAAAAATGTCTGTAATTTTCAGTTCGAATTTATAATACGAATAACCTATAGTGTAGAGCGATCGAGCAGGTCACGTGACCGGTGGTATAGTTTACGTATGAACGTATGATGATGCGTGTAATATTATGAAGTGTAAGTGAAATATATAATAATAAATCGTAAATCGTCAAGAGAGACTATGCCAATAGTTTTGGCACTGTGAAACATATGCGGCCCTGAAAAGGGCCTTTTGTCAATGTACGGTATAGCGTACGGGCGGAGACGCGCTGCTTAAGCACGCTCGCCTCGGATACGACGCGCCAGCTGGATGTCCTTGGGCATGATGGTGACACGCTTGGCGTGGATCGCGCACAGGTTGGTGTCTTCGAAGAGACCGACGAGGTAAGCTTCGCTGGCCTCCTGGAGAGCCATCACGGCGGAGCTCTGGAAACGGAGGTCGGTCTTGAAGTCCTGTGCGATTTCACGCACTAAACGCTGGAAGGGCAACTTGCGGATGAGCAGTTCGGTACTCTTCTGGTAGCGACGGATCTCACGGAGAGCGACGGTTCCGGGGCGGTAACGATGAGGCTTCTTCACACCTCCGGTGGCGGGCGCACTCTTGCGAGCGGCTTTGGTGGCGAGTTGTTTACGGGGTGCCTTACCACCGGTGGATTTACGAGCTGTCTGCTTGGTACGAGCCATTTCGACTTAGTGCAACACGATGCGCGCGAGTCGGACGACGAGTAAATGTTTATTAAACAAGCGAAACGCCAGGGGCGCCGTATTTATAACAAAGCGTCGATCCGTCGACCGCCTGCACCCCGCACCCCGCGCCTCGTATCCGCGCGCGCTAGCTGGAGGCTCGCTCGGCGGCGGCGGCGGCGGCGGGCGGGCGAGCGAGCTCGACATCATCTCAACGAAACATAGGTGAACATCATAATATTCACGACGTTCATTTGTTTTTTTTAATTTCATACCATTCGATTTTAACTAACTCACACTTGTACTGTGTAAACAACGGAGCTAATTCACACTAGTATAGGTGAAAAAAAAATTAGTATGTTTTTTAACATGGTTTACGTGCTTTGTGTGATGATACGTGCAATATCACCTAAAAAAAAAAAAAAAATTCAATATATTCTGTTTACCCCAAACATGCGAACGTCGTCGTCGCGATATGATATGCAGTACTGTGGTAGAGTAGACCGTTAGTAATGTTTATTTTTTAATCTGCATACACATAATCACGGCTGATAATACTTCCATTACAGTATGTAAGTTAGTGCTATTCTAAGGCGACACTACACAGCTATATAATAAACTACATAATCACGGCTGATAATACTTCCATTACAGTATGTAAGTTAGTGCTATTCTAAGCCGACACTACACAGCTATCAATGTTATAATACATTCTGTTTACGCCACACATGCGATTGCGGTCGTGATGCGATTTTATTTTTACGTGTATATTATAGTAGAGTAGTAAAGATAATTTTACTTATGTTATGAATAAACTAAATAACATACATGTAAACGTTATAATTGCACCGATTCGGACGAAGGTGCGTTCAGTGGTAATAGTAAATACGTATAAGACGTTCCATCCGCAATTGAATTAACTAAATGAGTAGTAATAGTAAGTAAGCATATTTGTTATTATATTGTTATGAGATATTGGTTTGGTCGGTCAATTAGAAACAGATAATATTCTATATATTATCGTGATGCATATTGTGGCCCTGAAAAGGGCCGTTTGTGTGTGTGTTGTCATTCGCGGTGACGGACGACAGCTCACTTGGAGCTGGTGTACTTGGTGACGGCCTTGGTGCCTTCACTGACGGCGTGCTTCGCCAACTCGCCGGGCAGCAGGAGCCTCACGGAGGTCTGCACCTCCCGAGAGGTGATCGTCGAGCGCTTGTTGTAGTGGGCCAGACGGGAAGCTTCGGCGGCGATACGCTCGAAGATGTCGTTCACGAACGAGTTCATGATAGACATGGCTTTACTGGAGATACCGGTGTCGGGGTGCACTTGTTTCAACACTTTGTAGATGTAGATAGCGTAACTCTCCTTCCTCTTGTGCTTCTTCTTTTTCTTGTCAGATTTGGAGATGTTCTTTTGGGCCTTGCCGGACTTCTTGGCGGCCTTACCGCTCGTCTTGGGCGGCATCGCGTCAAATTGGTAATGTAGAGTATTTACGAAACGTAAACGTAGCTGCTCGACTCGGCGGTGCGAACGAGAATAAATTCGAAAACGCTAAGCGCCCCGTTTTTATCATGAGCGACAGACGCGAACGCGACACTGCATATCCAGCGAAACGCTGCCGACCCTCCGGCCAATGGCGTGCGAGCGCGCGAGACGACGGCGGTGGCGGCCGACGCACCACACTCGTAGCGAGCGTTCAGTCAACAGTCGGGGTGTAGGTAATGTTTTGTTTTCAGTTAGAATACGCGCCATATCTATGTCTGTCTAAGCTGCTTGCTGTATATGTAATGTCGGCTCAGAATAGCACCACCGCATACATTATTTATTATGATTCTTTATTTTAGATTCTTCATCCATAGGTACCATATTTATGAAAGGCGGCATACACAGTGTAAACATGAGCATATTCTTTAGATGTGTTGTGCGTGTCGGCTTAGAATAACACTAGTCATTTTCATCACATCTATGAAAGGCATACACACAGTAAACATGAGCATATTCTTCAGCTGCGTTGTGTGTGTCGGCTTAGAATAACACTAGCCAATTTCATTGAAAAGTGGCTGATTAATTCCGAGGCTCTGGCTACTCTCTTTTGTGATATATGGCCGTGAGTTTAAGTATGTATGCATACCCCTTTGTGAATATTAAAGGCGTACGTGTATGCGATTTATGTATGTATGTATGTAACTTGTGGTCATCAATTAGTTAATTAGATATTGTATTGCAATATAACTGTGCGAAATAGATAGAATTTGAATGAATCATAACAACAACAACAACCACCTTACCTATATCACTCTACGATGTGTTTGTGTAACTGTAACTCTCCGCTAGTATTATAGTTTTGAATTAGTAGATATGTAATGTAAGCGTAGAGTAGAGTAAGAAAGTGCATGCATGTATTATTGTTCGTTGTTATAAACATTAAATATTCACGTAAGTTAAGTTAATTAACACTGTCTGTTCGTTTGGTGTATGTATGTATGTATGTATGTATGTATGTATGTATTGTAGGTGAGATAACGATATCATAATAAATTATAGTTAAGCGTCAACGAAACTAGAACACACGTATGTGTAACAGAATAATTTTGCGGCCCTGAAAAGGGCCTTTTGTCAGTCAGTCTGATGCACAGCACCAGAGAGAGCGCGAGAGGAGTGCGCACTTAAGCCTTCTTCTCGGTCTTCTTGGGTAGGAGTACCGCCTGGATGTTGGGCAGGACACCACCCTGGGCGATGGTCACACCGGAGAGGAGCTTGTTCAATTCTTCGTCGTTACGGATGGCGAGTTGCAAGTGTCTCGGGATGATTCTGGTCTTCTTGTTGTCGCGGGCGGCGTTACCGGCCAACTCGAGGACTTCAGCGGCTAGGTACTCCATCACGGCGGCGAGGTATACCGGTGCACCGGCACCGACGCGCTCGGCGTAGTTTCCTTTGCGGAGCAGCCTGTGGATACGACCGACGGGGAACTGAAGTCCAGCACGGTTCGAGCGGGACTTTGCCTTTCCCTTAACTTTGCCACCTTTGCCGCGACCGGACATGTTGATTCGAGTAGGTTAATCGACGAGAGTAAACGAAATGTACGTCGTGCGACGTACGGAGCAGAGAGCTATTATTTTTTCGTAGAGCGACCGACTGCGTATTTATATCCGACGGGTGCCTCGCACGCGGTGGGGGAAGCGGCGAGGATCATGCGCGTCGAGGCGGGGCTTGCTTGCCGTGCCGCGCTTCGTTTGTCTTCGCGCGCGCGAAACGAAATTTCAAATTCGAAATTCAAACATAAACTTTAGGTACACTACATCTACTATCTGTTGCGGTGTTTTGTTGTATGTGCGTATACGTACGTACGTATGTATGTATCAGCATTGGGAATTGTATGAAATATTATATTAAGAATATTAATATAATTATGATAGAGTAGAATAGTGAATTAGTTAGGTTAGGTATGAAATAGTCGTCTATTTGAGAGTCGGGCAGTCGGGTCGGCGCGATAGTTAGTTTCGCGATTGATTGATTGATTGAATTGAATAATGAAATGAAACGTGTAATGTAGTTCGGGGGTGTACTGACTGACTGTGTATTCGTTGTTACGTCGTCGTTAAGTGATATTACGAGTGAGACGGGGTAGGCAGGCGGACAGGAGCGCGAGCTATTTTCGTCGTTTGTTAGTGTAGTATATTGTGTTATGTTAGTTAGGTTATCTTCGTATGGTGTACATATAATTAAGACGCTACGCGAATGGGGTAGGCAGGCGGAGAGGACGGAAAAGCGAGCGTTTCGTTGTTTGTTACTAGTGTAGTAAATAATTGATAAGTGATGTGACGTATAGTATAAGTAAGACGCTACTCGATCGGGTGTAGGCAGGCGGACTAGTGGTTGCATTATATTGTGTTTTATAACTTGAATATTATATTACAGTGTACATAGGATCGATTGCGTTTTCATATCAATATTGTATAGTCGTCTTGCGAATAGGTAGGTAGTGGTATCGTATCTTATTATTATAGCTGTGTAGTGTCGGCTTAGAATAGCACTACCCCATTTCTTCCGGTGGGCGTACGTAAGAGGCGACTAACGGTATTGGGGCTTTAAAGGGATTATTGGGCGATGCGGTTCGAACCTTTATTTTACCACCTTTTCCCCACTCAACTTTCTAGGGATTTATAGCCGTGAGTATATGTATGTATGTATGTATGTTATTATAGAGTATAGTATACGTCATTAAAGAAACTGATCGGTCGGATCTGAGAATAGTTTGATAGCCCTGAAAAGGGCTTTTTAGCCACGCATATGTGGCGAGGCGAGTGACGACGATGAAGTAAGACGCAATATGATAATTACGCTTTCTTCGCGGCGGCGGATTTCTTCGCGGCCGGCTTCGACTTGGGAGCCGCAGCCTTTTTCGGTTTGGGTGCCTTCGGCTTCTTGGTCGGAGGTTTCGCGGACTTCTTCGCTTTGGGTGCGGCGGCGCTCTTGGCCTTGGCGGGGGCGGCCTTCTTGGCGGCGGCGGCGGCGGGCTTCTTCTTGGCGGCGGCGACTTTCTTGTCTTTGATGGCGGCCTTCGCCTTGGCGGGCGAGGCGGCGGCCTTCTTTTTGGAAGCGGCGGCGGCGGACGCGGCCGGTTTCTTTGCCTTTTTCGCGGCCGATGCGGCGGGCTTCTTCTTTTCTCCGGCCGCGGGTTTTTTCGCGCCGGATGCCTTCGATTCGAGCTTGAACGACCCGGAGGCGCCCTTGCCCTTGGTCTGGATGAGAGCTCCGGACTCGACGGCGCTCTTCAGGTACTTTCTGATGAAAGGTGCCAATTTCTCGGCGTCGACCTTGTACTGGGCGGCGATGTATTTTTTGATAGCCTGGAGCGAAGATCCGCTGCGTTCCTTCAAGTCTTTGATGGCGTTGTTCACCATCTCCGAGGTTTTCGGGTGAGTCGGCTTCGCTTTCGGCTTCTTCGCGCCTGCCGATGCTTTCGGCTTCTTGGATGGAGTCGCGGCGACTGCGGGGGCTTCGGCTGCTGTCGAGTTGTCTGCCATTTCGATAGATTGATGAGAAGATACGTAGAAAACGGTGAACAAATTTAGTTCCAAGTTTACTCAATAGATGGCGCTTATAGAGGACCTTCCACGCGGCTCTGAACACCAGGCTCGGCACGCGCGGGACAGGCGTCGGGGTTTCCCCCATGGGCCAGCTTCGTCTCGGGGGGGAACGTCCCCCCCGGTCTTTGGGCACCTCCCCAGGCGATATAGGGGAGGGGTGGCTATCCCTATTGGGGATTAGCCACTAAGGAGGGTGAGGGAGGGTGAGGATACGCGTTACGCACCTCACCCTCGGGACTGACGTCGGGGCAGTCGGCGGTGGAAGGGGCGGTCCCCGGGGTCGCGTGTCTTGCGACTCCGGGGAGCGCGCGAGTTCCCGAGGCAGCGGTCGCCCGTCGGGCGGTCGTGCGTGTAGCGGGGCGATTCCGCGGAGGTGCTCGTGGCGGCAGTTGTCCGCCCGGTCGAACAGACGACGGGTCAACCCCACCACGAATTCCTCCACGGTCTCGACCCGGAGATCACGGTGGATCGTGCTATTACGCACGTACCGCCCGGCTTTCACAAATTGGCGGAGCACCATGTTCTGAACCCTCTGCAAGCGTTGCTTGTTCTGGGCTGAGAGTAGGCCATACCAGGCCGGCGCCGCGTACGTCAGGCGGGAGCGTATATACATTTTGTATATACGCAGTTTGGCTCGTAGTGGCAGGCCGGAGTCGAGCACCGGCCGCAAGACCGACCGGGCCCCGAGGGCTCTATGGCGGACGTGGTCCACCATAGACCCCATACGGAGGTTGCGGTCGATCTTGCAGCCCAGGTACTTGACCGAGGTCTGCCACTCGATGCTCTCGCCGCCTAACGTAAGCGGCGCGAGCCCGGTCGGCCGTCTCACCCTGGTGATCAGGGCGGCCGTCTTCCCGACGTTGACGGCCGTCCTCCACCGACCAAGCCAAGCCGGCAGAAGGTCCAGGACACGTTGCATCTTGGCAACCGCTACCCGGGGCCGACGAGAGGAGGCGAAGAAGGCGCTGTCGTCGGCGTAGAGCGCCAGCGTAACGTCCTCCTCACCCTCGTATAGGGTGTTACCCTCGAGGGTGGGGATGTCGTTGGTGTACAGCGCGTACAGCAGTGGAGAGACACAGCTCCCCTGGGGAGTTCCCGCACGGATCGGCTTCACCTCGGACCGGGCGTCCTCCACCGACACATAGAAGGACCTCCCCTCCAAAAAGGAGGCGATGATCCTCACATATGCCGGCGGCACCCCCGCCTCCAAGAGTTTGAACAGGGCCCCGCTATGCCACACACGGTCGAACGCTCTTTCTATGTCTAGAAAGACGGCGACCGTGTAGCGTCCCCTGTTCATCTCGGAGGAGAGGTGTTCGACTACCCTCACGAGCTGGAGCGTCGTACTATGGCTGTCGCGAAAGCCGTGTTGTTCGTCCCGCAGCTGAATGTGGGGACGAAGGCGTCGCAACAGCAGACGCTCAAACAGCTTCGCGATGTGCGGCAGCAGAGTGATGGGTCGATACCCGCTCGGCTGCCGCCGGTCCTTTCCCTCCTTCGGTAAGACAATAATCTTACCGGTCTTCCAGGAGGGTGGGAATCGGCCCGTACGAAATATCCCGTTAAAGAGCCTCGTCATGGCGACGAGGGCTCTACGGGGGAGCTGTACTAGGGCCTCGACGGGAATCCCGTCGGGGCCGGGAGCCTTCCGCCTGTTGAGGCTATTGACCAACTTCCGGACCTCCGAGGGGGAGATGAAGTCATCCCCCCTGATCGGAGGTATCCGGTCGTCGGTCAAAAACTGCTGTACCCGCCGTTCCACAAGGCTATTGTGCTCTTCGTCGACGACAGGGTTAGGCGAGAATTGACTCTCGAAATGATCCGCCAATATCGCGGCTCGGTCCGACGCTGAGTAGCAGCGTTTGCCACCCCGGTCGAAGATGGGACAGACCGGGGCCGGAGCCCGGCTGAGCTTAGAGTTCAGCCGGTAGAGGGTGGCGTCGTCCTCAGAGGCTCTCTCAATGAGGTTTTCCCACGTCCACCCTCGGAACTCCGTTATCGCGTCCTTGATAAAGGACGTGATAGCATTCAGCTGCCTTTTCAGCGCCGGACAGCGAGAACGCGACCATTGGCGGCGCAGCTCCCGCTTGTCGCGTAACTTCCGCCGGAGATGCTCCGGCAGGAGGTGACGACTCGCGAGAGCCGGCTGAGGCCGGGCTATTGTTGCGCCATCCTTGGCCGACGCGATGGCCGAAGCTAAAGCCTCGGCCAGCTCGTCGACGTCGGTGGCGCACGATATCCCCCCCGTTGGGTGGAACTCCTCCATTTTGGAGGAGTATGCACCCCAGTCAATCTTGACCCGGGGAGGAAGGGGATGCCGGAAATCAGCGTTCATTCCGAGAGCCAGAAGAACGGGGAGGTGCTGCGTGTCGGCGTCATACAGCACCTCGATCGCCGTCGGGCATGTTATCCCCGACAGCAGAGCTATGTCCAGGACATCGGGAAGATGATTCGGGTTGGCCGGGTAGTGCGTCGGGGTGCAGGGGGCAATGACCGTATAGTCGTTGTCCTCCGCATCCCTCAGCAGTCCCCGCCCAGCCGAATTGTAGGTGGCCGAATTCCACTGCGGATGCTTGGCGTTGAAATCGCCTAACACCACAGTGGCGGTCCGGCCATCCACTATGTTCCGGATGTCCTGGGGATAGAAGGGGCAATCAGGCGGTTTGTAGGCGGCGTACACCTTGAGCTCCATGTCGGCCGCCCTCAACAGTATTCCGATAGATCGGACACTGCTAAAGGCTGGCTGTCCCAACTCTTCATGCACCAGGTCTCTCCTTACGAGTACTGCGGTACCTCGGTACGCAATACCCCTCGGGGAGACCTCGTCCCTACGGTACACGAAGAAGTTGGGTACGCGGAGCTCCTCGCTATGTCTCAGCTTGGTTTCCCCCAGGAGCACGATGTGGACGTCATGCTCCTGGACCAAAGTGCGGAGACTTAGGATGTGGCCCCTGATACCGCCGGGATTCCAATACACAATGCGTAGAGATGTACTACCCATCGTGTACCGGATCCATGGCCTCCATTAGAATGTGCAAGGCCCTTCGCAGGGCCTGCACTGGGCTTCTACCCATCAGCGTCGCCTCTAGGGCCTCCTTAATTACTTCGATCATTCGAAGTAATGTGGAGGCCATTTGGGGCGACACCGATGCGGCAGGGACGGAGGGTGCTGGGCCTGTTGGTCCAACGTCCGTCCCTGATGGAGCAGGGGCTGCCACCTTGACCGTCGCAACCGCTTCTGGCTGCTGTGCCGTCGGGGGGGGTGGTGGTGGAGCCGTAGGGGCGGCGGGCCCCTTACGGTTCCGCCTTCTGCGCCTCGCGGGGGGTTTATTTCGGGCCGAGGGCCCGTTTGCCTCCGCCATCAGTCCCGAGGCGCCCGCGATTACAGGCACCTCATTCCTGGCTGGGGGAGGGGGGATTGGGACCGCTGGACGAGGGACGGGGATTTTTTCCCGTCCCTCGGGCTTCCCCTTCGGTCGCGGAGGCGGGACGGGCGGGGCGGTTTTAGTGCCCGCCCTTCTCGCCTCGCGGACGAAGGCCTTACAGCGGCGATCATTCGCTGTATGGCCCTCGCCGCAGTTCGCGCAGGAGGGGGCATCCTCCTTGGGGCGCGGACAGTCACCGGCAGGGTGACCAAGCCCGCACCTCACGCACCTGATGGGCCTGTGGCAGTTAATGGAGGAGTGACCGAAGGCCTGGCAGCGATGACACTGCGCAGGCCCCCCGCGACTCCTCCAGGCCTCAACAGTTACGCCCGGCATGCACAGGAGCTCCTTGATTGCAAAGAGCTCCCTCAGCCTGTCCGGGAGGATTCGGCCCTCAAGCTGCGCGAAGAACAGGCAGCCGGGGCGGTCCCTACGGGGGGGAATGGGGCGCACAAGCGCCGTCGGAAATCCGATCTCCGACAGCGCCTGGGCGATCGCCTCGGGGGGTGTGTCCCGAGGGAGCCCGCGAATTCCCACCTTGTGGGGGCGGTCCTCGACGAGGGAGTAACAGTACCATGAAATGGCACTGTTCGCCTTCGCGGCCTCGTCGAGGTACCGCACGATTTCGCGGTACTCCTCTGGAGACCGGGGGGTGAAGCGCACCCCCTTACCGAAGGGGCGCGCGTTGGGAGCGTGACCAAGCCTGGTCTTCAAGGCCGCGAAATGTCGCGTCCACTCGGGGAGGCAATCCACCACGATTGGTGGAGTTGCCTTACCCCGAGCGGGTTCCGCGGGCCCTACGCGGGGGGCGGTGGGTCGCGGCGACAACCCACTTTTGGCGGCGGTCGCGGCGGTCGCGGTTGGCGAGACAACTCTTTTAGCAGCCTCCGCATACGAGGCAGTCGCCGTGCGGGGCTGAATTCGCGTCCCAGAAGCCGAAGTCACCGACGGGAGCGATAGGCGCCGAGGGGAAGGGACGGGGGCCGGGGAGGGAGAGGGGGAGTCAGAGCTCGAGCGGGAGCCCGAGCTCATGAACCCGACCGACATCGGCGATGACGGAGGGTCCTTTTGAGGGGAGGCCGAGGCCGGTCGCTTACCCCCCTGAAGGGGTAAGGAAGAGGGAAGTGGAGGGAGAGAGGAAGGATCGGCGAAGCCGACTCCCGGAACATCTGTTGGGTGGGGTGCGGCCACCGGCGAGGCTGGTGGCTCAGCGAAGGACATTGAGATGTTAGTGGTCTTCGGGCGCGGCCACACAGGCGGGCCCTCGCCCTCACTAACGAAGCTAACTGGGGACGAATGCCCCGTCGAAGGTTCGGCAGACGGTGGCCCTGCCACCAGCCTCTTCTCCTTTGTATAAGGGTCCGTAAACACGGTGATTTTCATTGGCTTCACCCTGGGCTTCGCCTTCATTATTTTGCGCGGCGTCGGAGGGGCCATATCTCGAGATATGGGCAAGCGAAGATTCGCTGCCCACACCTTCCGCGAAACGACCGCGCGCGCGCGTGATAAGAGTGATTGCGATAAGCGCGCCTCGGAATGCGGCGTGACTCACCGCGACGAGACGCGATGACGCGGGAGCGAGCGGCGCGCCGGCGGGGCGCGGGGGACGCGGCAAGCGCACGCGGGCGCGGATAAATCCAACGAAACTGCAATCCTGGTATTCGCTTCCTCCAATCTTCGCGTAAAAACCACTTTGCGTCACCACTTCGTCGTCACCACCACCACGTATGCGTAGCGTATTTATCAATGAAGCAGTGTGAAATTCCATAGGAGTATGAGAATTCACCCAGCAGATAGATGAGATGGCGCTTAATTTTCGACGTTTGGCACATCCTCGTAGCATTACCGCACAGAGCGCACTTGTGTCGAGAGACGTTTTGCCGTGGGATCTGTTTAGAGTTTTCACTAATACGCATCGACTTAGCATCGTTTTATATAGGAAATCTTAAGCGAACACCGACCCGTATCGCGTTGGACACGTGCTCACGATACCGACGAACGTGAAAAGTATACAATTCGTTAGATTCGAGTGCTCGCAGCGACGTCGCGGGGCATTATACACATCGGTGTCTCACCCGTCCGCGCCGACCTCCGATTAAAAGTTATTTATCTCGAAACTTGAGCGTATATTTGACATTTTGATACGACACGGTCAATACGAGGATCCTGCCCTTCCGTCATGTGCAACGCAATGTTTCAATGCGGTGCGGTGTGGCACTGTTGACGTCTCAAACATCGGCTGTCGTAGAACACGTTCGAACGATACCGCCTCCCTCAGTTACTAGTCTATACGATCGGTTATTAATAATATTCCTAGGGAAATCTAATGTTTATCGCAATGTTAAATTCTTTATCTATATAAATTGTATTATTCAATTGTGCGTTCGACTGTAAACGATAGAAACACGAACACGGTGCATATAGAGCCGCGCGCCGCGTTCAGTATGTCGTTTTCCGTTTCTCGCGAACTGAGATGGAGAGTAGCAAAATATGTGTACGGATGATATTATATTTAGACCTACTATATGTAGTCATCGACGACTTAATAAATAAATAACAAATGAAAAAAGACACGTGAAAAGTAAATATCAATAATTTTATAACATAATACGAAACTTATATCTCGGCCGCGGCTCGCCGCGCGCCTCGCACTCTTTCTTACTCGATGAGAGTAGCGGCTAACTCTTTGAAGCCGACCGCGCCGCGCTTCCGAACTAGCTATAGGTTAAGTTAGGTATATAGAGCACGACTATGATTTAAAATAATATTTATAATGCCAAAAATAACGCGTAGCGACATCTAACCAAAATTTGTATGCATTAATTTATTGAACGATATGACACTCCTAGCATTTTTCTCGTACAGTATGGTATGATATGATACGAGTTTACAAGTAAGTATGCAAGCTTAGCTTCTAGTAAGTATGAAAATTATTGAAATGTGATCAAAAGGATCATGTGAACTAAATCCACCACATAAGCTAACCATATTATCAGGGTATTTAGGTAACAATAATTATGTTGAGTGTATACTGTATGTGAGTATTAACTACGTGAGTGTATGTATGTAATTATGTTGAGTGTATTTATTGTGTATGTATGTATTAACTACGTGACGTGAGTTTATGTATGTATGTTCAGGATTAATTCGGGAGAGACGCCATTAAGAAACTATATCAAATTCGTGAAAGTTATGCGGCCCTGAAAAGGGCCTTTTTGATGGTTGTGTCGATTGAAACAGCGAAACCGTAGTTGTTTCGGTGTACACGATTAACCGCCGAAACCGTAGAGGGTGCGTCCTTGGCGCTTCAGGGCGTACACGACGTCCATGGCGGTGACGGTCTTCCTCTTGGCGTGCTCGGTGTAGGTGACGGCATCGCGGATCACGTTCTCTAGGAACACCTTCAACACACCGCGGGTCTCTTCGTAGATCAATCCGGAGATACGCTTCACACCGCCTCGGCGAGCCAGACGACGGATGGCGGGCTTGGTGATACCCTGGATGTTATCACGGAGTACTTTCCTGTGCCGCTTGGCTCCTCCTTTCCCCAGACCTTTTCCTCCCTTACCGCGACCAGTCATCTTGATATGCGAGTTAGAAGAAAGACGAGAGTGAACAACGCTAGCGTGCGACCGCTACAGTTGTCCGATTCGTAATATTCGATTTTAGAACGAAACGCCCCGTTTATATAGTTTTCGAGGCGCGCCCGGGCCACAGCGGTAGCGGGGTGAGGGCGGGAGGGGTAGGTAGAGAGCTCGGTGTTCGAACGAAACGAATATCGCGATAAGTTAAGATTGTGTATGGTGATGTTCTTTTGTTTCTAGTTCTAGAACAGGTTTCAATTAAATTTTTGTATGACCATTCATACTCTATGATAATATGGGTGCGTTTATATGCATGTAATAATACGAAAAGTTAACATACGCACGGTAAGTAATTCCTGCGAACGAAAAAATCATTGCATGGATTTGTGTGTTTTTCGTAAACTTTTTCTAATGATATGACGTACAAAACGTATCAAGCTTGTAATATTTCGTTCCGTTCTTCTGTCGGCCCTTTACGGTAAATTTATTACGGATTATGATAGTAGATAAAGTTTCGGCTAGTAGTGATATCTATCTATCTATCTGATTTGGTGTCTAGCATTGAATAGAAAAGAAAAAAAAAATGTCTGTAATTTTCAGTTCGAATTTATAATACGAATAACCTATAGTGTAGAGCGATCGAGCAGGTCACGTGACCGGTGGTATAGTTTACGTATGAACGTATGATGATGCGTGTAATATTATGAAGTGTAAGTGAAATATATAATAATAAATCGTAAATCGTCAAGAGAGACTATGCCAATAGTTTTGGCACTGTGAAACATATGCGGCCCTGAAAAGGGCCTTTTGTCAATGTACGGTATAGCGTACGGGCGGAGACGCGCTGCTTAAGCACGCTCGCCTCGGATACGACGCGCCAGCTGGATGTCCTTGGGCATGATGGTGACACGCTTGGCGTGGATCGCGCACAGGTTGGTGTCTTCGAAGAGACCGACGAGGTAAGCTTCGCTGGCCTCCTGGAGAGCCATCACGGCGGAGCTCTGGAAACGGAGGTCGGTCTTGAAGTCCTGTGCGATTTCACGCACTAAACGCTGGAAGGGCAACTTGCGGATGAGCAGTTCGGTACTCTTCTGGTAGCGACGGATCTCACGGAGAGCGACGGTTCCGGGGCGGTAACGATGAGGCTTCTTCACACCTCCGGTGGCGGGCGCACTCTTGCGAGCGGCTTTGGTGGCGAGTTGTTTACGGGGTGCCTTACCACCGGTGGATTTACGAGCTGTCTGCTTGGTACGAGCCATTTCGACTTAGTGCAACACGATGCGCGCGAGTCGGACGACGAGTAAATGTTTATTAAACAAGCGAAACGCCAGGGGCGCCGTATTTATAACAAAGCGTCGATCCGTCGACCGCCTGCACCCCGCACCCCGCGCCTCGTATCCGCGCGCGCTAGCTGGAGGCTCGCTCGGCGGCGGCGGCGGCGGCGGGCGGGCGAGCGAGCTCGACATCATCTCAACGAAACATAGGTGAACATCATAATATTCACGACGTTCATTTGTTTTTTTTAATTTCATACCATTCGATTTTAACTAACTCACACTTGTACTGTGTAAACAACGGAGCTAATTCACACTAGTATAGGTGAAAAAAAAATTAGTATGTTTTTTAACATGGTTTACGTGCTTTGTGTGATGATACGTGCAATATCACCTAAAAAAAAAAAAAAAATTCAATATATTCTGTTTACCCCAAACATGCGAACGTCGTCGTCGCGATATGATATGCAGTACTGTGGTAGAGTAGACCGTTAGTAATGTTTATTTTTTAATCTGCATACACATAATCACGGCTGATAATACTTCCATTACAGTATGTAAGTTAGTGCTATTCTAAGGCGACACTACACAGCTATATAATAAACTACATAATCACGGCTGATAATACTTCCATTACAGTATGTAAGTTAGTGCTATTCTAAGCCGACACTACACAGCTATCAATGTTATAATACATTCTGTTTACGCCACACATGCGATTGCGGTCGTGATGCGATTTTATTTTTACGTGTATATTATAGTAGAGTAGTAAAGATAATTTTACTTATGTTATGAATAAACTAAATAACATACATGTAAACGTTATAATTGCACCGATTCGGACGAAGGTGCGTTCAGTGGTAATAGTAAATACGTATAAGACGTTCCATCCGCAATTGAATTAACTAAATGAGTAGTAATAGTAAGTAAGCATATTTGTTATTATATTGTTATGAGATATTGGTTTGGTCGGTCAATTAGAAACAGATAATATTCTATATATTATCGTGATGCATATTGTGGCCCTGAAAAGGGCCGTTTGTGTGTGTGTTGTCATTCGCGGTGACGGACGACAGCTCACTTGGAGCTGGTGTACTTGGTGACGGCCTTGGTGCCTTCACTGACGGCGTGCTTCGCCAACTCGCCGGGCAGCAGGAGCCTCACGGAGGTCTGCACCTCCCGAGAGGTGATCGTCGAGCGCTTGTTGTAGTGGGCCAGACGGGAAGCTTCGGCGGCGATACGCTCGAAGATGTCGTTCACGAACGAGTTCATGATAGACATGGCTTTACTGGAGATACCGGTGTCGGGGTGCACTTGTTTCAACACTTTGTAGATGTAGATAGCGTAACTCTCCTTCCTCTTGTGCTTCTTCTTTTTCTTGTCAGATTTGGAGATGTTCTTTTGGGCCTTGCCGGACTTCTTGGCGGCCTTACCGCTCGTCTTGGGCGGCATCGCGTCAAATTGGTAATGTAGAGTATTTACGAAACGTAAACGTAGCTGCTCGACTCGGCGGTGCGAACGAGAATAAATTCGAAAACGCTAAGCGCCCCGTTTTTATCATGAGCGACAGACGCGAACGCGACACTGCATATCCAGCGAAACGCTGCCGACCCTCCGGCCAATGGCGTGCGAGCGCGCGAGACGACGGCGGTGGCGGCCGACGCACCACACTCGTAGCGAGCGTTCAGTCAACAGTCGGGGTGTAGGTAATGTTTTGTTTTCAGTTAGAATACGCGCCATATCTATGTCTGTCTAAGCTGCTTGCTGTATATGTAATGTCGGCTCAGAATAGCACCACCGCATACATTATTTATTATGATTCTTTATTTTAGATTCTTCATCCATAGGTACCATATTTATGAAAGGCGGCATACACAGTGTAAACATGAGCATATTCTTTAGATGTGTTGTGCGTGTCGGCTTAGAATAACACTAGTCATTTTCATCACATCTATGAAAGGCATACACACAGTAAACATGAGCATATTCTTCAGCTGCGTTGTGTGTGTCGGCTTAGAATAACACTAGCCAATTTCATTGAAAAGTGGCTGATTAATTCCGAGGCTCTGGCTACTCTCTTTTGTGATATATGGCCGTGAGTTTAAGTATGTATGCATACCCCTTTGTGAATATTAAAGGCGTACGTGTATGCGATTTATGTATGTATGTATGTAACTTGTGGTCATCAATTAGTTAATTAGATATTGTATTGCAATATAACTGTGCGAAATAGATAGAATTTGAATGAATCATAACAACAACAACAACCACCTTACCTATATCACTCTACGATGTGTTTGTGTAACTGTAACTCTCCGCTAGTATTATAGTTTTGAATTAGTAGATATGTAATGTAAGCGTAGAGTAGAGTAAGAAAGTGCATGCATGTATTATTGTTCGTTGTTATAAACATTAAATATTCACGTAAGTTAAGTTAATTAACACTGTCTGTTCGTTTGGTGTATGTATGTATGTATGTATGTATGTATGTATGTATTGTAGGTGAGATAACGATATCATAATAAATTATAGTTAAGCGTCAACGAAACTAGAACACACGTATGTGTAACAGAATAATTTTGCGGCCCTGAAAAGGGCCTTTTGTCAGTCAGTCTGATGCACAGCACCAGAGAGAGCGCGAGAGGAGTGCGCACTTAAGCCTTCTTCTCGGTCTTCTTGGGTAGGAGTACCGCCTGGATGTTGGGCAGGACACCACCCTGGGCGATGGTCACACCGGAGAGGAGCTTGTTCAATTCTTCGTCGTTACGGATGGCGAGTTGCAAGTGTCTCGGGATGATTCTGGTCTTCTTGTTGTCGCGGGCGGCGTTACCGGCCAACTCGAGGACTTCAGCGGCTAGGTACTCCATCACGGCGGCGAGGTATACCGGTGCACCGGCACCGACGCGCTCGGCGTAGTTTCCTTTGCGGAGCAGCCTGTGGATACGACCGACGGGGAACTGAAGTCCAGCACGGTTCGAGCGGGACTTTGCCTTTCCCTTAACTTTGCCACCTTTGCCGCGACCGGACATGTTGATTCGAGTAGGTTAATCGACGAGAGTAAACGAAATGTACGTCGTGCGACGTACGGAGCAGAGAGCTATTATTTTTTCGTAGAGCGACCGACTGCGTATTTATATCCGACGGGTGCCTCGCACGCGGTGGGGGAAGCGGCGAGGATCATGCGCGTCGAGGCGGGGCTTGCTTGCCGTGCCGCGCTTCGTTTGTCTTCGCGCGCGCGAAACGAAATTTCAAATTCGAAATTCAAACATAAACTTTAGGTACACTACATCTACTATCTGTTGCGGTGTTTTGTTGTATGTGCGTATACGTACGTACGTATGTATGTATCAGCATTGGGAATTGTATGAAATATTATATTAAGAATATTAATATAATTATGATAGAGTAGAATAGTGAATTAGTTAGGTTAGGTATGAAATAGTCGTCTATTTGAGAGTCGGGCAGTCGGGTCGGCGCGATAGTTAGTTTCGCGATTGATTGATTGATTGAATTGAATAATGAAATGAAACGTGTAATGTAGTTCGGGGGTGTACTGACTGACTGTGTATTCGTTGTTACGTCGTCGTTAAGTGATATTACGAGTGAGACGGGGTAGGCAGGCGGACAGGAGCGCGAGCTATTTTCGTCGTTTGTTAGTGTAGTATATTGTGTTATGTTAGTTAGGTTATCTTCGTATGGTGTACATATAATTAAGACGCTACGCGAATGGGGTAGGCAGGCGGAGAGGACGGAAAAGCGAGCGTTTCGTTGTTTGTTACTAGTGTAGTAAATAATTGATAAGTGATGTGACGTATAGTATAAGTAAGACGCTACTCGATCGGGTGTAGGCAGGCGGACTAGTGGTTGCATTATATTGTGTTTTATAACTTGAATATTATATTACAGTGTACATAGGATCGATTGCGTTTTCATATCAATATTGTATAGTCGTCTTGCGAATAGGTAGGTAGTGGTATCGTATCTTATTATTATAGCTGTGTAGTGTCGGCTTAGAATAGCACTACCCCATTTCTTCCGGTGGGCGTACGTAAGAGGCGACTAACGGTATTGGGGCTTTAAAGGGATTATTGGGCGATGCGGTTCGAACCTTTATTTTACCACCTTTTCCCCACTCAACTTTCTAGGGATTTATAGCCGTGAGTATATGTATGTATGTATGTATGTTATTATAGAGTATAGTATACGTCATTAAAGAAACTGATCGGTCGGATCTGAGAATAGTTTGATAGCCCTGAAAAGGGCTTTTTAGCCACGCATATGTGGCGAGGCGAGTGACGACGATGAAGTAAGACGCAATATGATAATTACGCTTTCTTCGCGGCGGCGGATTTCTTCGCGGCCGGCTTCGACTTGGGAGCCGCAGCCTTTTTCGGTTTGGGTGCCTTCGGCTTCTTGGTCGGAGGTTTCGCGGACTTCTTCGCTTTGGGTGCGGCGGCGCTCTTGGCCTTGGCGGGGGCGGCCTTCTTGGCGGCGGCGGCGGCGGGCTTCTTCTTGGCGGCGGCGACTTTCTTGTCTTTGATGGCGGCCTTCGCCTTGGCGGGCGAGGCGGCGGCCTTCTTTTTGGAAGCGGCGGCGGCGGACGCGGCCGGTTTCTTTGCCTTTTTCGCGGCCGATGCGGCGGGCTTCTTCTTTTCTCCGGCCGCGGGTTTTTTCGCGCCGGATGCCTTCGATTCGAGCTTGAACGACCCGGAGGCGCCCTTGCCCTTGGTCTGGATGAGAGCTCCGGACTCGACGGCGCTCTTCAGGTACTTTCTGATGAAAGGTGCCAATTTCTCGGCGTCGACCTTGTACTGGGCGGCGATGTATTTTTTGATAGCCTGGAGCGAAGATCCGCTGCGTTCCTTCAAGTCTTTGATGGCGTTGTTCACCATCTCCGAGGTTTTCGGGTGAGTCGGCTTCGCTTTCGGCTTCTTCGCGCCTGCCGATGCTTTCGGCTTCTTGGATGGAGTCGCGGCGACTGCGGGGGCTTCGGCTGCTGTCGAGTTGTCTGCCATTTCGATAGATTGATGAGAAGATACGTAGAAAACGGTGAACAAATTTAGTTCCAAGTTTACTCAATAGATGGCGCTTAGAGGACCTTCCACGCGGCTCTGAACACCAGGCTCGGCACGCGCGGGACAGGCGTCGGGGTTTCCCCCATGGGCCAGCTTCGTCTCGGGGGGGAACGTCCCCCCCGGTCTTTGGGCACCTCCCCAGGCGATATAGGGGAGGGGTGGCTATCCCTATTGGGGATTAGCCACTAAGGAGGGTGAGGGAGGGTGAGGATACGCGTTACGCACCTCACCCTCGGGACTGACGTCGGGGCAGTCGGCGGTGGAAGGGGCGGTCCCCGGGGTCGCGTGTCTTGCGACTCCGGGGAGCGCGCGAGTTCCCGAGGCAGCGGTCGCCCGTCGGGCGGTCGTGCGTGTAGCGGGGCGATTCCGCGGAGGTGCTCGTGGCGGCAGTTGTCCGCCCGGTCGAACAGACGACGGGTCAACCCCACCACGAATTCCTCCACGGTCTCGACCCGGAGATCCCGGTGGATCGTGCTATTACGCACGTACCGCCCGGCTTTCACAAATTGGCGGAGCACCGTGTTCTGAACCCTCTGCAAGCGTAGCTTGTTCTGGGCTGAGAGTAGGCCATACCAGGCCGGCGCCGCGTACGTCAGGCGGGAGCGTATATACATTTTGTATATACGCAGTTTGGCTCGTAGTGGCAGGCTGGAGTCGAGCACCGGCCGCAAGACCGACCGGGCCCCGAGGGCTCTATGGCGGACATGGTCCACCATAGACCCCATACGGAGGTTGCGGTCGATCTTGCAGCCCAGGTACTTGACCGAGGTCTGCCACTCGATGCTCTCGCCGCCTAAAGTAAGCGGCGCGAGACCGGTCGGCCGTCTCACCCTGGTGATCAGGGCGGCCGTCTTCCCGACGTTGACGGCCGTCCTCCACCGACCAAGCCAAGCCGGCAGAAGGTCCAGGACACGTTGCATCTTGGCAACCGCTACCCGGGGCCGACGAGAGGAGGCGAAGAAGGCGCTGTCGTCGGCGTAGAGCGCCAGCGTAACGTCCTCCTCACCCTCGTATAGGGTGTTACCCTCGAGGGTGGGGATGTCGTTGGTGTACAGCGCGTACAGCAGTGGAGAGACACAGCTCCCCTGGGGAGTTCCCGCACGGATCGGCTTCACCTCGGACCGGGCGTCCTCCACCGACACATAGAAGGACCTCCCCTCCAAAAAGGAGGCGATGATCCTCACATATGCCGGCGGCACCCCCGCCTCCAAGAGTTTGAACAGGGCCCCGCTATGCCACACACGGTCGAACGCTCTTTCTATGTCAAGAAAGACGGCGACCGTGTAGCGTCCCCTGTTCATCTCGGAGGAGAGGTGTTCGACTACCCTCACGAGCTGGAGCGTCGTACTATGGCTGTCGCGAAAGCCGTGTTGTTCGTCCCGCAGCTGAATGTGGGGACGAAGGCGTCGCAACAGCAGACGCTCAAACAGCTTCGCGATGTGCGGCAGCAGAGTGATGGGTCGATACCCGCTCGGCTGCCGCCGGTCCTTACCCTCCTTCGGTAAGACAATAATCTTACCGGTCTTCCAGGAGGGTGGGAATCGGCCCGTGCGAAATATCCCGTTAAAGAGCCTCGTCATGGCGACGAGGGCTCTACGGGGGAGCTGTACTAGGGCCTCGACGGGAATCCCGTCGGGGCCGGGAGCCTTCCGCCTGTTAAGGCTATTGACCAACTTCCGGACCTCCGAGGGGGAGATGAAATCATCCCCCCTGATCGGAGGTATCCGGTCGTCGGCCAAAAACTGCTGTACCCGCCGTTCAACGAGGCTGTTGTGCTCTTCGTCGACGACAGGGTTAGGCGAGAATTGACTCTCGAAATGATCCGCCAATATCGCGGCTCGGTCCGATGCTGAGTAGCAGCGTTTGCCACCCCGGTCGAAGATGGGACAGACCGGGGCCGGAGCCCGGCTGAGCTTAGAGTTCAGCCGGTAGAGGGTGGCGTCGTCCTCAGAGGCTTTCTCGATGAGGTTTTCCCACGACCACCCTCGGAACTCCGTTATCGCGTCCTTGATAAAGGACGTGATTGCGTTTAGCTGCCTCTTCAGCGCCGGACAGCGAGAACGCGACCATTGGCGGCGCAGCTCCCGCTTGTCGCGTAACTTCCGCCGGAGATGCTCCGGCAGGAGGTGGCGACTCGCGAGAGCCGGCTGAGGCCGGGCTATTGTTGCGCCATCCTTGGCCGACGCGATGGCCGAAGCTAAAGCCTCGGCCAGCTCGTCGACGTCGGTGGCGCACGATATCCCCCCCGTTGGGTGGAACTCCTCCATTTTGGAGGAGTATGCACCCCAGTCAATCTTGACCCGGGGGGGAAGGGGATGCCGGAAATCAGCGTTCATTCCGAGAGCCAGAAGAACGGGGAGGTGCTGCGTGTCGGCGTCATACAGCACCTCGATCGCCGTCGGGCATGTTATCCCCGACAGCAGAGCTATGTCCAGGACATCGGGAAGATGATTCGGGTTGGTCGGGTAGTGCGTCGGGGTGCAGGGGGCAATGACCGTATAGTCGTTGTCCTCCGCATCCCTCAGCAGTCCCCGCCCAGCCGAATTGTAGGTGGCCGAATTCCACTGCGGATGCTTGGCGTTGAAATCGCCTAACACCACAGTGGCGGTCCGGCCATCCACTATGTTCCGGATGTCCTGGGGATAGAAGGGGCAATCAGGCGGTTTGTAGGCGGCGTACACCTTGAGCTCCATGTCGGCCGCCCTCAACAGTATTCCGATAGATCGGACACTGCTAAAGGCTGGCTGTCCCAACTCTTCATGCACCAGGTCTCTCCTTACGAGTACTGCGGTACCTCGGTACGCAATACCTCTCGGGGAGACCTCGTCCCTACGGTACACGAAGAAGTTGGGTACGCGGAGCTCCTCGCTATGTCTCAGCTTGGTTTCCCCCAGGAGCACGATGTGGACGTCATGCTCCTGGACCAAAGTGCGGAGACTTAGGATGTGGCCCCTGATACCGCCGGGATTCCAATACACAATGCGTAGAGATGTACTACCCATCGTGTACCGGATCCATGGCCTCCATTAGAATGTGCAAGGCCCTTCGCAGGGCCTGCACTGGGCTTCTACCCATCAGCGTCGCCTCTAGGGCCTCCTTAATTACTTCGATCATTCGAAGTAATGTGGAGGCCATTTGGGGCGACACCGATGCGGCAGGGACGGAGGGTGCTGGGCCTGTTGGTCCAACGTCCGTCCCTGATGGAGCAGGGGCTGCCACCTTGACCGTCGCAACCTCTTCTGGCTGCTGTGCCGTCGGGGGGGGTGGTGGTGGAGCCGTAGGGGCGGCGGGCCCCTTACGGTTCCGCCTTCTGCGCCTCGCGGGGGGTTTATTTCGGGCCGAGGGCCCGTTTGCCTCCGCCATCAGTCCCGAGGCGCCCGCGACTACAGGCACCTCATTCCTGGCTGGGGGAGGGGGGATTGGGACCGCTGGACGAGGGACGGGGATTTTTTCCCGTCCCTCGGGCTTCCCTTTCGGTCGCGGAGGCGGGACGGGCGGGGCGGTTTTAGTGCCCGCCCTTCTCGCCTCGCGGACGAAGGCCTTACAGCGGCGATCATTCGCTGTATGGCCCTCGCCGCAGTTCGCGCAGGAGGGGGCGTCCTCCTTGGGGCGCGGACAGTCACCGGCAGGGTGACCAAGCCCGCACCTCACGCACCTGATGGGCCTGTGGCAGTTAATGGAGGAGTGACCGAAGGCCTGGCAGCGATGACACTGCGCAGGCCCCCCGCGACTCCTCCAGGCCTCAACAGCCACGCCCGGCATGCACAGGAGCTCCTTGATTGCAAAGAGCTCCCTCAGCCTGTCCGGGAGGATTCGGCCCTCAAGCTGCGCGAAGAACAGGCAGCCGGGGCGGTCCCTACGGGGGGGAATGGGGCGCACAAGCGCCGTCGGAAATCCTATCTCCGACAGCGCCTGGGCGATCGCCTCGGGGGGTGTGTCCCGAGGGAGCCCGCGAATCCCCACCTTGTGGGGGCGGTCCTCGACGAGGGAGTAACAGTACCATGATATGGTACTGTTCGCCTTCGCGGCCTCGTCGAGGTACCGCACGATTTCGCGGTACTCCTCCGGAGACCGGGGGGTGAAACGCACCCCCTTACCGAAGGGGCGCGCGTTGGGAGCGTGACCGAGTCTGGCCTTCAAGGCCGCGAAATGTCGCGTCCACTCGGGGAGGCAGTCCACCACGATTGGTGGGGTTGCCTTACCCCGAGTGGGTTCCGCGGGCCCTGCGCGGGGGGCGGTGGGTCGCGGCGATAACCCACTTTTGGCGGCGGTCGCGGTTGGCGAGACAACTCGTCTTGCAGCCTCCGCGAACGAGGCAGTCGCCGTGCGGGTCTGGTTCCGCATCCCCGAAGCCGTAGCCACCGACGGGAGCGATAGGCGCCGGGGGGAAGGGACGGGGGCCTGGGAGGGAGAGGGGGAGTCAGAGCTCGAGCGGGAGCCCGAGCTCATGAACCCGACCGACATCGGCGATGACGGAGGGTCCTTTTGGGGGGAGGCCGAGGCCGGTCGCTTACCCCCCTGGAGGGGTAAGGGAGAGGGAAGAGGAGGAAAGGAATCGGCGAAGCCGACTCCCGGAACATCTGTTGGGTGGGGTGCGGCCACCGGCGAGGCTGGTGGCTCAGCGAAGGACATTGAGATGTTAGTCGTCTTCGGGCGCGGCCACACAGGCGGGCCCTCGCCCTCGCTAACGAAACTGACAGGGGACGAGTGCCCCGTTGATGGTTCAGCAGACTGTGGCGCTGCCACCAGCCTCTTCTCCTTAGTATAGGGGTCGGTAAACACAGAAATTTTCATTGGCTTTACCCTTGGTTTCGCCTTCATTGCTTTGCGCGACGTCGGAGGGGCCATATCTCGAGATATGGGCGAGCGAAGATTCGCTGCCCACACCTTCCGCGAAACGACCGCGCGCGCGCGTGATAAGAGTGATTGCGATAAGCGCGCCTCGGAATGCGGCGTGACTCACCGCGACGAGACGCGATGACGCGGGAGCGAGCGGCGCGCCGGCGGGGCGCGGGGGGGCGCGGCAAGCGCACGCGGGCGCGGATAAATCCAACGAAACTGCAATCCTGGTATTCGCTTCCTCCAATCTTCGCGTAAACACCACTTTGCGTCACTACTTCGTCGTCACCACCACCACGTATGCGTAGCGTATTTATCAATGAAGCAGTGTGAAATTCCATAGAAGTATGAGAAATCACCCAGCAGATGGCGCTTAATTTTCGACGTTTGGCACATCCTCGTAGCATTACCGCACAGAGCGCACTTGTGTCGAGAGACGTTTTGCCGTGGGATCTGTTTAGAGTTTTCACTAATACGCATCGACTTAGCATCGTTTTATATAGGAAATCTTAAGCGAACACCGACCCGTATCGCGTTGGACACGTGCTCACGATACCGACGAACGTGAAAAGTATACAATTCGTTAGATTCGAGTGCTCGCAGCGACGTCGCGGGGCATTATACACATCGGTGTCTCACCCGTCCGCGCCGACCTCCGATTAAAAGTTATTTATCTCGAAACTTGAGCGTATATTTGACATTTTGATACGACACGGTCAATACGAGGATCCTGCCCTTCCGTCATGTGCAACGCAATGTTTCAATGCGGTGCGGTGTGGCACTGTTGACGTCTCAAACATCGGCTGTCGTAGAACACGTTCGAACGATACCGCCTCCCTCAGTTACTAGTCTATACGATCGGTTATTAATAATATTCCTAGGGAAATCTAATGTTTATCGCAATGTTAAATTCTTTATCTATATAAATTGTATTATTCAATTGTGCGTTCGACTGTAAACGATAGAAACACGAACACGGTGCATATAGAGCCGCGCGCCGCGTTCAGTATGTCGTTTTCCGTTTCTCGCGAACTGAGATGGAGAGTAGCAAAATATGTGTACGGATGATATTATATTTAGACCTACTATATGTAGTCATCGACGACTTAATAAATAAATAACAAATGAAAAAAGACACGTGAAAAGTAAATATCAATAATTTTATAACATAATACGAAACTTATATCTCGGCCGCGGCTCGCCGCGCGCCTCGCACTCTTTCTTACTCGATGAGAGTAGCGGCTAACTCTTTGAAGCCGACCGCGCCGCGCTTCCGAACTAGCTATAGGTTAAGTTAGGTATATAGAGCACGACTATGATTTAAAATAATATTTATAATGCCAAAAATAACGCGTAGCGACATCTAACCAAAATTTGTATGCATTAATTTATTGAACGATATGACACTCCTAGCATTTTTCTCGTACAGTATGGTATGATATGATACGAGTTTACAAGTAAGTATGCAAGCTTAGCTTCTAGTAAGTATGAAAATTATTGAAATGTGATCAAAAGGATCATGTGAACTAAATCCACCACATAAGCTAACCATATTATCAGGGTATTTAGGTAACAATAATTATGTTGAGTGTATACTGTATGTGAGTATTAACTACGTGAGTGTATGTATGTAATTATGTTGAGTGTATTTATTGTGTATGTATGTATTAACTACGTGACGTGAGTTTATGTATGTATGTTCAGGATTAATTCGGGAGAGACGCCATTAAGAAACTATATCAAATTCGTGAAAGTTATGCGGCCCTGAAAAGGGCCTTTTTGATGGTTGTGTCGATTGAAACAGCGAAACCGTAGTTGTTTCGGTGTACACGATTAACCGCCGAAACCGTAGAGGGTGCGTCCTTGGCGCTTCAGGGCGTACACGACGTCCATGGCGGTGACGGTCTTCCTCTTGGCGTGCTCGGTGTAGGTGACGGCATCGCGGATCACGTTCTCTAGGAACACCTTCAACACACCGCGGGTCTCTTCGTAGATCAATCCGGAGATACGCTTCACACCGCCTCGGCGAGCCAGACGACGGATGGCGGGCTTGGTGATACCCTGGATGTTATCACGGAGTACTTTCCTGTGCCGCTTGGCTCCTCCTTTCCCCAGACCTTTTCCTCCCTTACCGCGACCAGTCATCTTGATATGCGAGTTAGAAGAAA
Organism: Bedellia somnulentella; assembly: GCA_963576735.1. Lineage (NCBI taxonomy): Eukaryota > Metazoa > Arthropoda > Insecta > Lepidoptera > Bedelliidae > Bedellia > Bedellia somnulentella. Next base: position 56,435 of record OY755195.1, read on the forward strand.
GACGAGAGTGAACAACGCTAGCGTGCGACCGCTACAGTTGTCCGATTCGTAATATTCGATTTTAGAACGAAACGCCCCGTTTATATAGTTTTCGAGGCGCGCCCGGGCCACAGCGGTAGCGGGGTGAGGGCGGGAGGGGTAGGTAGAGAGCTCGGTGTTCGAACGAAACGAATATCGCGATAAGTTAAGATTGTGTATGGTGATGTTCTTTTGTTTCTAGTTCTAGAACAGGTTTCAATTAAATTTTTGTATGACCATTCATACTCTATGATAATATGGGTGCGTTTATATGCATGTAATAATACGAAAAGTTAACATACGCACGGTAAGTAATTCCTGCGAACGAAAAAATCATTGCATGGATTTGTGTGTTTTTCGTAAACTTTTTCTAATGATATGACGTACAAAACGTATCAAGCTTGTAATATTTCGTTCCGTTCTTCTGTCGGCCCTTTACGGTAAATTTATTACGGATTATGATAGTAGATAAAGTTTCGGCTAGTAGTGATATCTATCTATCTATCTGATTTGGTGTCTAGCATTGAATAGAAAAGAAAAAAAAAATGTCTGTAATTTTCAGTTCGAATTTATAATACGAATAACCTATAGTGTAGAGCGATCGAGCAGGTCACGTGACCGGTGGTATAGTTTACGTATGAACGTATGATGATGCGTGTAATATTATGAAGTGTAAGTGAAATATATAATAATAAATCGTAAATCGTCAAGAGAGACTATGCCAATAGTTTTGGCACTGTGAAACATATGCGGCCCTGAAAAGGGCCTTTTGTCAATGTACGGTATAGCGTACGGGCGGAGACGCGCTGCTTAAGCACGCTCGCCTCGGATACGACGCGCCAGCTGGATGTCCTTGGGCATGATGGTGACACGCTTGGCGTGGATCGCGCACAGGTTGGTGTCTTCGAAGAGACCGACGAGGTAAGCTTCGCTGGCCTCCTGGAGAGCCATCACGGCGGAGCTCTGGAAACGGAGGTCGGTCTTGAAGTCCTGTGCGATTTCACGCACTAAACGCTGGAAGGGCAACTTGCGGATGAGCAGTTCGGTACTCTTCTGGTAGCGACGGATCTCACGGAGAGCGACGGTTCCGGGGCGGTAACGATGAGGCTTCTTCACACCTCCGGTGGCGGGCGCACTCTTGCGAGCGGCTTTGGTGGCGAGTTGTTTACGGGGTGCCTTACCACCGGTGGATTTACGAGCTGTCTGCTTGGTACGAGCCATTTCGACTTAGTGCAACACGATGCGCGCGAGTCGGACGACGAGTAAATGTTTATTAAACAAGCGAATTTTTTTTTTTTTTTTTTTTTTTTTTTTTTTTTTTTTTTTTTTTGTTTACCGGTGGGGAAATCCTCATGGATCCCCCGTCGCTCGAGAGAGCGACGGGGGTATGTCGGACTTTTACCGACTAAAACCCCACCGGTTCGGTGCTGCTGGCCCTGCGGCCTGTGCGGCGTCACCATGACTTGTGTGCCGGGCGGCTGAAGGCCGCCCTGGCGGCGAAAAGGAGTGTACCTAAGCTAAGTCGGATAGGGTGAGTATAAAAATAAAATAGACTCTAGTTGAGTCTGGTGTGACTCTAAAATTAGTGTTAAGTTCTACGACCTCGCCGGCGGGGTCGGTGTCTGGAGTGGTAGTAGTTGTTGGTGTGACCGCGAGCGCCGGTGGCCCCATAGGCCTCGAGCTCGCGGGTAGTGTCGTCGTCGGGATCCGAGAGCACGCTACGTGGGCGTCGAATCCCGGCGTCCGGGGAAATCGTATAGTCGAGCGAGGCTCGGAGTAAGGGGTTGGGGTGATCAGGGATCTTATCAAAGTATCTACGTGAGATTTGTTTGAAATGATCCCTGATAGTATTGAGCCCTAAGTCTCTGTGGAGATCATAGTTCCTAACATACCAAGGCGCCCCTACCGCCTTGCGCATGAACCTATTCTGTATCACCTGGAGGCGGTGTATCAAGCCCTCTCTGGCGTGTGCGAACGCAACACTACCGTACGAGAGGACCGAGCGTATACATGTTTTGTATAGTGTAACTTTGTGACGCAGTGGTAACTTACTGCGAGCACAAAGCATCGGTGATAGCCTATTCAGGACGAATGAGGCTTTGTTGCGTATGTATTTGATGTGGTGTGACCATGTAAGCCGGGGATCAAAGACAATACCGAGGTATTTGGTCTTTTTCACCCACGGAATAGGTGTACCGAAGAGTTCGACAGGCGGAGGTGGATCGTGTGAGGCGCCTCCCTTCCGAAAGAGCATGGCTGCGCTTTTGGAGGGATTAACCTCGATCCGCCACTTCCTGAACCACTCTCCGAGTTGTGTTACGGCTCGCTGAAGGCGAAGCCGTATGTAGTTGTGGTTGGGGTGACTCGTGTAGAGTAGTGTGTCGTCTGCAAAGAGTGCTAACTCCACCAGCGGTGTACGCGGGATGTCGTTAGTGTATATATTGAAGAGTGTGGGTGAGAGCGTGGAGCCCTGTGGGACTCCCGCGTGTATCGGGTGGTGTTGTGAGTGGGCGTCCTCCACTCTGAAGCGGAATCGGCGATCCGACAAGTAGTCGCGGACTATAGCCACGAGTTTGTCTGGCATACCGATCTGGTATAGCTTGTATAGCAGACCGTTATGCCAGACTTTGTCGAATGCCTTAGCCACGTCAAAGAAGACGGCGCCCGTCTGTTTGATGTATGTGTCATTGAATCCATCAAGCACATGCTCGGTAAAGCGATGTGCTTGTTGGACGCATGAGTGTTGAGCCCTGAACCCGAATTGTTCGTGTATCTGAATGCCGCTAGTGTGCAAGTAGTGTCTGATCCTAGCGAGGATTAGTCGCTCATAGATCTTTCCTAACGAGCTTAATAGGCTGATAGGCCTATAGCTCGTGGGATCGGTGCGGAGCTTTCCGACTTTGAAAATACCTATCACATCGGCATCTTTCCATGAATCTGGAAAGATGCCGTGTATGAGTGATGTGTTAAGTATGATTGTGAGTAGTGTGATGATGTGTTGTGGTAGGATCTTAAGGACCCTGTTAGTCAGCCCGTCGGGCCCCGGGGCCTTTCTGGGTCTGAGGTGTTTGATGATGTCTTTCACCTCGTCCTCGGTGATCGGTTCGAGATCATCGAGGAGAGGGAGTGAGGCGCGGTCGTTGACTAACTTGTCAACGGCCTCGATGTGAAGTGGGTCGCATGGCTGAGAGCTCAGAGAGCATTGCTTCTCCAGACTCTCAGCCAGGCATTCCGCTTTCTCATCGTTTTCGAAGGCCGGTGGTTGGCCGTTCGGTTGTGTGAGGGGAGGAAGACCAAGATCGGTGCCGTCCGACTTGAGCGCCCTCGCCACGTCCCAGTAGGCGTTATGGGACGGACGGATATCACCAAGGAACTTATCCCACCGCTCCCCTCTGTGTTCGACTAGGCGCTCCCGAAGGACGCGCTTCGCCGCCCACAGCCGAGAGCGGTTATCAGGCGAGGGAAAAGAATCGTATGCGCGAGTGGCACGGTTTTTCGCGGTGACAAGTTCCTTAATGTCGTCGGGGAGTCGTTGGCGATGGTAGTCATCGACAACGACTTGCGACGTGGCGTCTTGTACGACCGCCGAGAGGTGCTTTGTTAAGGCACAGACAGCTCGGCGGGCGTCATCCGGTGACGAGATGTCATCCGGAATCGTGTCGAGGTGGGGTGAAGTGTAAGTTTGTAGGCCGTCCGTCAATTTCGCCCAGTTAATTCTGGGACGAGTGGCGGGCGGAGTGTGTTCGGGTGGGCCTAGTGATAGTAGTACAGGGCGGTGATCTGACTCAAGTTCGTGTATAACTTCTACGGAACGTAAACGTAAGGTTACGTTACGCAGAAGCGCGAAATCAATGATGCCGGGGTTGTGGAGTACATTGTTTGGGTAGTGAGTGGGTGTCATTGGGGCAATTATCTCGAAATCGAGATCTTCGGAAAATTTCTCTAATAGCCGGCCGTTTCGACAGATTCTGGTTGAATTCCAACTGAGATGGTGGGCGTTGAAATCACCTGCCAAAATAACCGAGCTACCGAGCGCGAGTAGGGCTTCCAAGTCGGTGCGTAACACCTCTTGGGAGCCGGTTTGATGGATTGACGCAATGACAATGGATGGATGCCCCGACATGCTTACACGGCATGTCGTGGCCTCCATGTGTTGTAGTGCGGGTGTAGTGAGTGCGACACAGTGTAGTGTCTTTTTGTAATATATGAGTGTGCCTCCTCCAGGCCTACCTATTCGGTCAGTCCGTATAAGTCTATAGTTGGAAATATTGGGATTCTTAGTGCGAGGTTTCAGAAAGGATTCCTGCACAAGAAAGACATCGATACTATGATCTCTAAGAAACATGCCTATTTCCTCTTTGTGGGAACGTACTTTGCCTTCGGCATTGAAGAAAACTACGTTTAACGAATGGGGCTTTATCCTACTTTGTGTAGCCATTGAGACTACTAAACAAGCGGGCTAATATAACTAACCGTTTAGAACGGTTTGCCTACGGCGGCTACGATGTCCTCGTAGTCGCAGTAGGCGGTGAGTTTGGCGATCATATCGCCGTTGGCGTCCGCCTCTTTTAGCTTCTTAAGGAAGCTACGGAGGCGGTCCATGTCTATGGGGTTGGTGTTAGGCCCCACGGAGGGCTTAGCCTGAGGGGCAGGGGTAGGGCGCGTCTTAGGGGCGGCGGGTGGTGGTATTGCTGTAGCCTTTGAGATAGCCGCAGCGAAGCTCTTAGTGAGAGCCTTGGGGGCGGGGGCGGGCACCAATGGTGTTACAGCCGCGGGCGCAGGCTGAGAAGCAGCGGGGCGCGCGGCGGTGCGAGGGGCGGGCCGTGAGGAGAGGGTTTTACCCCTCTGGCTCCTAGCCTTGGGTGCCTTGGGGCACCCTTTATAGTTGGCTGTGTGCCCTACACTCTTGCAGAGCACACATGCGGGAGGGTCAATGGACTCGCGGGTCCGGGAACATTGGGGCGTCGCGTGGTCACCCAGGCATTTGACACACCTAGGGCGTGCGCGACAGTTACGGGCCGAGTGCCCGTATAGTTGGCACCGGTGGCATTGACCGGGGCCTTCCCGCTTGTGAGGCGGCTCGAATCGTATGCCGGACAGGCGGCATATGGATTTAACGTTGAAGATGGCCTTTCCATCCTTTGATAGGATAACAAGGACCATGTTGTAGGGAGTACGCGCTCGGCTCGCGTACATGCGGTGAACTTCTAGGACGGGAAGTCCTTTGGCAGTTAAATCTGCTTTGATGGCGTCAGTGGGGACCTCCACTGGCACGCCGCGTGCTACGACGCGTAGGACACGCTCCTCCTCGAGGGCATAGGTGTGGTAACCCACACCTTGTTCGCGTAAGACGCGAGTTAGGTTACGGTGGTCGTCCGTAGATGGGACGTCCACCTTTATACCGACGGCGGTGTTACGCGCCGCGGTGAAATTGATTTTTTGAGCCGTCAAAGCGGCTGAGATTTTAAGCCATGCGGCTTTCTCCCGTATGAAAACGGGCGGTGGCCGCTTAGCAGACGGGCCGGGGGCGGGGGTCGCGGGGGTCGCGGGGGTCGCGGGGGCGCGGATGCGCGGGTCGCGACGATTCGCGGGGATGGTGGCGGCCGGGGTTGCTAATAAAGCAACCTTTGGCGGCGGCGGCGGCGTGGAACGGCGGGAGCCTTTCCTTTTGCCTTTGGCCGATGTGACGACGGTGAAACCGTCATCGCATTGGCCCAGAGGTATGGAGCAATCCATAGCCTCTTCTTTTTGGGTGGCCTCGCGATGGACGAGGGCCCGGGTAGGGAACTCGATGACCGACTCAGAGTCGGAGTCGTCATCGGACGAGGTAGAAGGTGACTCGGGTGAGTCAGCCAGTACAACTGGCGAAGGCGCGGGGGACGCCGGAGAGTCGGCCGGGGAGATGGCTTGAACAGCCTGTAGGACGATCTCGGGGGCGAGATCTCTCATCTTATTAACGATCTTTTCAAGATCATTGAGCCTCGCCATAAGCGAGTCGTAGCCCTCCATCCTTACGGATGGGGGCGAAGGACGGTGTTAGGTGTATCAATGTGAATGAGTAGTGTGTGTCTGTAGGTGAGTGTAAATGTGTGTGTAATGTAGTGTATGTGTGCCTACTAATGTGGGCCCTAACGTCCTTCGGTCTAAGTACAATGACCGCTAGGGTGTGTACCTACGGTTTCGATAGTGTAGAGGAGTCGCAATCTTTCAGCACACAACCTCCAACCACTACCGAGGAAAGGATGGGGAAAGGAAGGGAAAAAAACGAACTTTAATGCCGGATCGGACGGTTGACTAGGTTACAGGGCGTACCCACCAAGGCCAACTGAGTCCGACCACTTCCTATTAACTGCCGCACCAGAAGGGCAATCAGGCGGGTGCTAGGGGCCACACCCCGACAACCTTTGTTGACACCGTTGAGGTTACCCAGTTGCCGACCACAGTTGTGGATTTACAAAAGTCACGTACGCAGTGAAAACCACGCTAGAAACTAGGTTCGGTAATACGTGAGCTAAGATTTGCACGAAGCAAATCGTCGCAACACGAATACGGAGTCTGAATGCGGCACAAGGCACGCGGGCGCAAGTACAATACGAGACAAAGCGGAGCGAGCGATAACGCACGACCGTCAGTCACGAGTGCACGGAGCGGAATGTAAACAAGCGAAACGCCAGGGGCGCCGTATTTATAACAAAGCGTCGATCCGTCGACCGCCTGCACCCCGCACCCCGCGCCTCGTATCCGCGCGCGCTAGCTGGAGGCTCGCTCGGCGGCGGCGGCGGCGGCGGGCGGGCGAGCGAGCTCGACATCATCTCAACGAAACATAGGTGAACATCATAATATTCACGACGTTCATTTGTTTTTTTTAATTTCATACCATTCGATTTTAACTAACTCACACTTGTACTGTGTAAACAACGGAGCTAATTCACACTAGTATAGGTGAAAAAAAAATTAGTATGTTTTTTAACATGGTTTACGTGCTTTGTGTGATGATACGTGCAATATCACCTAAAAAAAAAAAAAAAATTCAATATATTCTGTTTACCCCAAACATGCGAACGTCGTCGTCGCGATATGATATGCAGTACTGTGGTAGAGTAGACCGTTAGTAATGTTTATTTTTTAATCTGCATACACATAATCACGGCTGATAATACTTCCATTACAGTATGTAAGTTAGTGCTATTCTAAGGCGACACTACACAGCTATATAATAAACTACATAATCACGGCTGATAATACTTCCATTACAGTATGTAAGTTAGTGCTATTCTAAGCCGACACTACACAGCTATCAATGTTATAATACATTCTGTTTACGCCACACATGCGATTGCGGTCGTGATGCGATTTTATTTTTACGTGTATATTATAGTAGAGTAGTAAAGATAATTTTACTTATGTTATGAATAAACTAAATAACATACATGTAAACGTTATAATTGCACCGATTCGGACGAAGGTGCGTTCAGTGGTAATAGTAAATACGTATAAGACGTTCCATCCGCAATTGAATTAACTAAATGAGTAGTAATAGTAAGTAAGCATATTTGTTATTATATTGTTATGAGATATTGGTTTGGTCGGTCAATTAGAAACAGATAATATTCTATATATTATCGTGATGCATATTGTGGCCCTGAAAAGGGCCGTTTGTGTGTGTGTTGTCATTCGCGGTGACGGACGACAGCTCACTTGGAGCTGGTGTACTTGGTGACGGCCTTGGTGCCTTCACTGACGGCGTGCTTCGCCAACTCGCCGGGCAGCAGGAGCCTCACGGAGGTCTGCACCTCCCGAGAGGTGATCGTCGAGCGCTTGTTGTAGTGGGCCAGACGGGAAGCTTCGGCGGCGATACGCTCGAAGATGTCGTTCACGAACGAGTTCATGATAGACATGGCTTTACTGGAGATACCGGTGTCGGGGTGCACTTGTTTCAACACTTTGTAGATGTAGATAGCGTAACTCTCCTTCCTCTTGTGCTTCTTCTTTTTCTTGTCAGATTTGGAGATGTTCTTTTGGGCCTTGCCGGACTTCTTGGCGGCCTTACCGCTCGTCTTGGGCGGCATCGCGTCAAATTGGTAATGTAGAGTATTTACGAAACGTAAACGTAGCTGCTCGACTCGGCGGTGCGAACGAGAATAAATTCGAAAACGCTAAGCGCCCCGTTTTTATCATGAGCGACAGACGCGAACGCGACACTGCATATCCAGCGAAACGCTGCCGACCCTCCGGCCAATGGCGTGCGAGCGCGCGAGACGACGGCGGTGGCGGCCGACGCACCACACTCGTAGCGAGCGTTCAGTCAACAGTCGGGGTGTAGGTAATGTTTTGTTTTCAGTTAGAATACGCGCCATATCTATGTCTGTCTAAGCTGCTTGCTGTATATGTAATGTCGGCTCAGAATAGCACCACCGCATACATTATTTATTATGATTCTTTATTTTAGATTCTTCATCCATAGGTACCATATTTATGAAAGGCGGCATACACAGTGTAAACATGAGCATATTCTTTAGATGTGTTGTGCGTGTCGGCTTAGAATAACACTAGTCATTTTCATCACATCTATGAAAGGCATACACACAGTAAACATGAGCATATTCTTCAGCTGCGTTGTGTGTGTCGGCTTAGAATAACACTAGCCAATTTCATTGAAAAGTGGCTGATTAATTCCGAGGCTCTGGCTACTCTCTTTTGTGATATATGGCCGTGAGTTTAAGTATGTATGCATACCCCTTTGTGAATATTAAAGGCGTACGTGTATGCGATTTATGTATGTATGTATGTAACTTGTGGTCATCAATTAGTTAATTAGATATTGTATTGCAATATAACTGTGCGAAATAGATAGAATTTGAATGAATCATAACAACAACAACAACCACCTTACCTATATCACTCTACGATGTGTTTGTGTAACTGTAACTCTCCGCTAGTATTATAGTTTTGAATTAGTAGATATGTAATGTAAGCGTAGAGTAGAGTAAGAAAGTGCATGCATGTATTATTGTTCGTTGTTATAAACATTAAATATTCACGTAAGTTAAGTTAATTAACACTGTCTGTTCGTTTGGTGTATGTATGTATGTATGTATGTATGTATGTATGTATTGTAGGTGAGATAACGATATCATAATAAATTATAGTTAAGCGTCAACGAAACTAGAACACACGTATGTGTAACAGAATAATTTTGCGGCCCTGAAAAGGGCCTTTTGTCAGTCAGTCTGATGCACAGCACCAGAGAGAGCGCGAGAGGAGTGCGCACTTAAGCCTTCTTCTCGGTCTTCTTGGGTAGGAGTACCGCCTGGATGTTGGGCAGGACACCACCCTGGGCGATGGTCACACCGGAGAGGAGCTTGTTCAATTCTTCGTCGTTACGGATGGCGAGTTGCAAGTGTCTCGGGATGATTCTGGTCTTCTTGTTGTCGCGGGCGGCGTTACCGGCCAACTCGAGGACTTCAGCGGCTAGGTACTCCATCACGGCGGCGAGGTATACCGGTGCACCGGCACCGACGCGCTCGGCGTAGTTTCCTTTGCGGAGCAGCCTGTGGATACGACCGACGGGGAACTGAAGTCCAGCACGGTTCGAGCGGGACTTTGCCTTTCCCTTAACTTTGCCACCTTTGCCGCGACCGGACATGTTGATTCGAGTAGGTTAATCGACGAGAGTAAACGAAATGTACGTCGTGCGACGTACGGAGCAGAGAGCTATTATTTTTTCGTAGAGCGACCGACTGCGTATTTATATCCGACGGGTGCCTCGCACGCGGTGGGGGAAGCGGCGAGGATCATGCGCGTCGAGGCGGGGCTTGCTTGCCGTGCCGCGCTTCGTTTGTCTTCGCGCGCGCGAAACGAAATTTCAAATTCGAAATTCAAACATAAACTTTAGGTACACTACATCTACTATCTGTTGCGGTGTTTTGTTGTATGTGCGTATACGTACGTACGTATGTATGTATCAGCATTGGGAATTGTATGAAATATTATATTAAGAATATTAATATAATTATGATAGAGTAGAATAGTGAATTAGTTAGGTTAGGTATGAAATAGTCGTCTATTTGAGAGTCGGGCAGTCGGGTCGGCGCGATAGTTAGTTTCGCGATTGATTGATTGATTGAATTGAATAATGAAATGAAACGTGTAATGTAGTTCGGGGGTGTACTGACTGACTGTGTATTCGTTGTTACGTCGTCGTTAAGTGATATTACGAGTGAGACGGGGTAGGCAGGCGGACAGGAGCGCGAGCTATTTTCGTCGTTTGTTAGTGTAGTATATTGTGTTATGTTAGTTAGGTTATCTTCGTATGGTGTACATATAATTAAGACGCTACGCGAATGGGGTAGGCAGGCGGAGAGGACGGAAAAGCGAGCGTTTCGTTGTTTGTTACTAGTGTAGTAAATAATTGATAAGTGATGTGACGTATAGTATAAGTAAGACGCTACTCGATCGGGTGTAGGCAGGCGGACTAGTGGTTGCATTATATTGTGTTTTATAACTTGAATATTATATTACAGTGTACATAGGATCGATTGCGTTTTCATATCAATATTGTATAGTCGTCTTGCGAATAGGTAGGTAGTGGTATCGTATCTTATTATTATAGCTGTGTAGTGTCGGCTTAGAATAGCACTACCCCATTTCTTCCGGTGGGCGTACGTAAGAGGCGACTAACGGTATTGGGGCTTTAAAGGGATTATTGGGCGATGCGGTTCGAACCTTTATTTTACCACCTTTTCCCCACTCAACTTTCTAGGGATTTATAGCCGTGAGTATATGTATGTATGTATGTATGTTATTATAGAGTATAGTATACGTCATTAAAGAAACTGATCGGTCGGATCTGAGAATAGTTTGATAGCCCTGAAAAGGGCTTTTTAGCCACGCATATGTGGCGAGGCGAGTGACGACGATGAAGTAAGACGCAATATGATAATTACGCTTTCTTCGCGGCGGCGGATTTCTTCGCGGCCGGCTTCGACTTGGGAGCCGCAGCCTTTTTCGGTTTGGGTGCCTTCGGCTTCTTGGTCGGAGGTTTCGCGGACTTCTTCGCTTTGGGTGCGGCGGCGCTCTTGGCCTTGGCGGGGGCGGCCTTCTTGGCGGCGGCGGCGGCGGGCTTCTTCTTGGCGGCGGCGACTTTCTTGTCTTTGATGGCGGCCTTCGCCTTGGCGGGCGAGGCGGCGGCCTTCTTTTTGGAAGCGGCGGCGGCGGACGCGGCCGGTTTCTTTGCCTTTTTCGCGGCCGATGCGGCGGGCTTCTTCTTTTCTCCGGCCGCGGGTTTTTTCGCGCCGGATGCCTTCGATTCGAGCTTGAACGACCCGGAGGCGCCCTTGCCCTTGGTCTGGATGAGAGCTCCGGACTCGACGGCGCTCTTCAGGTACTTTCTGATGAAAGGTGCCAATTTCTCGGCGTCGACCTTGTACTGGGCGGCGATGTATTTTTTGATAGCCTGGAGCGAAGATCCGCTGCGTTCCTTCAAGTCTTTGATGGCGTTGTTCACCATCTCCGAGGTTTTCGGGTGAGTCGGCTTCGCTTTCGGCTTCTTCGCGCCTGCCGATGCTTTCGGCTTCTTGGATGGAGTCGCGGCGACTGCGGGGGCTTCGGCTGCTGTCGAGTTGTCTGCCATTTCGATAGATTGATGAGAAGATACGTAGAAAACGGTGAACAAATTTAGTTCCAAGTTTACTCAATAGATGGCGCTTAATTTTCGACGTTTGGCACATCCTCGTAGCATTACCGCACAGAGCGCACTTGTGTCGAGAGACGTTTTGCCGTGGGATCTGTTTAGAGTTTTCACTAATACGCATCGACTTAGCATCGTTTTATATAGGAAATCTTAAGCGAACACCGACCCGTATCGCGTTGGACACGTGCTCACGATACCGACGAACGTGAAAAGTATACAATTCGTTAGATTCGAGTGCTCGCAGCGACGTCGCGGGGCATTATACACATCGGTGTCTCACCCGTCCGCGCCGACCTCCGATTAAAAGTTATTTATCTCGAAACTTGAGCGTATATTTGACATTTTGATACGACACGGTCAATACGAGGATCCTGCCCTTCCGTCATGTGCAACGCAATGTTTCAATGCGGTGCGGTGTGGCACTGTTGACGTCTCAAACATCGGCTGTCGTAGAACACGTTCGAACGATACCGCCTCCCTCAGTTACTAGTCTATACGATCGGTTATTAATAATATTCCTAGGGAAATCTAATGTTTATCGCAATGTTAAATTCTTTATCTATATAAATTGTATTATTCAATTGTGCGTTCGACTGTAAACGATAGAAACACGAACACGGTGCATATAGAGCCGCGCGCCGCGTTCAGTATGTCGTTTTCCGTTTCTCGCGAACTGAGATGGAGAGTAGCAAAATATGTGTACGGATGATATTATATTTAGACCTACTATATGTAGTCATCGACGACTTAATAAATAAATAACAAATGAAAAAAGACACGTGAAAAGTAAATATCAATAATTTTATAACATAATACGAAACTTATATCTCGGCCGCGGCTCGCCGCGCGCCTCGCACTCTTTCTTACTCGATGAGAGTAGCGGCTAACTCTTTGAAGCCGACCGCGCCGCGCTTCCGAACTAGCTATAGGTTAAGTTAGGTATATAGAGCACGACTATGATTTAAAATAATATTTATAATGCCAAAAATAACGCGTAGCGACATCTAACCAAAATTTGTATGCATTAATTTATTGAACGATATGACACTCCTAGCATTTTTCTCGTACAGTATGGTATGATATGATACGAGTTTACAAGTAAGTATGCAAGCTTAGCTTCTAGTAAGTATGAAAATTATTGAAATGTGATCAAAAGGATCATGTGAACTAAATCCACCACATAAGCTAACCATATTATCAGGGTATTTAGGTAACAATAATTATGTTGAGTGTATACTGTATGTGAGTATTAACTACGTGAGTGTATGTATGTAATTATGTTGAGTGTATTTATTGTGTATGTATGTATTAACTACGTGACGTGAGTTTATGTATGTATGTTCAGGATTAATTCGGGAGAGACGCCATTAAGAAACTATATCAAATTCGTGAAAGTTATGCGGCCCTGAAAAGGGCCTTTTTGATGGTTGTGTCGATTGAAACAGCGAAACCGTAGTTGTTTCGGTGTACACGATTAACCGCCGAAACCGTAGAGGGTGCGTCCTTGGCGCTTCAGGGCGTACACGACGTCCATGGCGGTGACGGTCTTCCTCTTGGCGTGCTCGGTGTAGGTGACGGCATCGCGGATCACGTTCTCTAGGAACACCTTCAACACACCGCGGGTCTCTTCGTAGATCAATCCGGAGATACGCTTCACACCGCCTCGGCGAGCCAGACGACGGATGGCGGGCTTGGTGATACCCTGGATGTTATCACGGAGTACTTTCCTGTGCCGCTTGGCTCCTCCTTTCCCCAGACCTTTTCCTCCCTTACCGCGACCAGTCATCTTGATATGCGAGTTAGAAGAAAGACGAGAGTGAACAACGCTAGCGTGCGACCGCTACAGTTGTCCGATTCGTAATATTCGATTTTAGAACGAAACGCCCCGTTTATATAGTTTTCGAGGCGCGCCCGGGCCACAGCGGTAGCGGGGTGAGGGCGGGAGGGGTAGGTAGAGAGCTCGGTGTTCGAACGAAACGAATATCGCGATAAGTTAAGATTGTGTATGGTGATGTTCTTTTGTTTCTAGTTCTAGAACAGGTTTCAATTAAATTTTTGTATGACCATTCATACTCTATGATAATATGGGTGCGTTTATATGCATGTAATAATACGAAAAGTTAACATACGCACGGTAAGTAATTCCTGCGAACGAAAAAATCATTGCATGGATTTGTGTGTTTTTCGTAAACTTTTTCTAATGATATGACGTACAAAACGTATCAAGCTTGTAATATTTCGTTCCGTTCTTCTGTCGGCCCTTTACGGTAAATTTATTACGGATTATGATAGTAGATAAAGTTTCGGCTAGTAGTGATATCTATCTATCTATCTGATTTGGTGTCTAGCATTGAATAGAAAAGAAAAAAAAAATGTCTGTAATTTTCAGTTCGAATTTATAATACGAATAACCTATAGTGTAGAGCGATCGAGCAGGTCACGTGACCGGTGGTATAGTTTACGTATGAACGTATGATGATGCGTGTAATATTATGAAGTGTAAGTGAAATATATAATAATAAATCGTAAATCGTCAAGAGAGACTATGCCAATAGTTTTGGCACTGTGAAACATATGCGGCCCTGAAAAGGGCCTTTTGTCAATGTACGGTATAGCGTACGGGCGGAGACGCGCTGCTTAAGCACGCTCGCCTCGGATACGACGCGCCAGCTGGATGTCCTTGGGCATGATGGTGACACGCTTGGCGTGGATCGCGCACAGGTTGGTGTCTTCGAAGAGACCGACGAGGTAAGCTTCGCTGGCCTCCTGGAGAGCCATCACGGCGGAGCTCTGGAAACGGAGGTCGGTCTTGAAGTCCTGTGCGATTTCACGCACTAAACGCTGGAAGGGCAACTTGCGGATGAGCAGTTCGGTACTCTTCTGGTAGCGACGGATCTCACGGAGAGCGACGGTTCCGGGGCGGTAACGATGAGGCTTCTTCACACCTCCGGTGGCGGGCGCACTCTTGCGAGCGGCTTTGGTGGCGAGTTGTTTACGGGGTGCCTTACCACCGGTGGATTTACGAGCTGTCTGCTTGGTACGAGCCATTTCGACTTAGTGCAACACGATGCGCGCGAGTCGGACGACGAGTAAATGTTTATTAAACAAGCGAAACGCCAGGGGCGCCGTATTTATAACAAAGCGTCGATCCGTCGACCGCCTGCACCCCGCACCCCGCGCCTCGTATCCGCGCGCGCTAGCTGGAGGCTCGCTCGGCGGCGGCGGCGGCGGCGGGCGGGCGAGCGAGCTCGACATCATCTCAACGAAACATAGGTGAACATCATAATATTCACGACGTTCATTTGTTTTTTTTAATTTCATACCATTCGATTTTAACTAACTCACACTTGTACTGTGTAAACAACGGAGCTAATTCACACTAGTATAGGTGAAAAAAAAATTAGTATGTTTTTTAACATGGTTTACGTGCTTTGTGTGATGATACGTGCAATATCACCTAAAAAAAAAAAAAAAATTCAATATATTCTGTTTACCCCAAACATGCGAACGTCGTCGTCGCGATATGATATGCAGTACTGTGGTAGAGTAGACCGTTAGTAATGTTTATTTTTTAATCTGCATACACATAATCACGGCTGATAATACTTCCATTACAGTATGTAAGTTAGTGCTATTCTAAGGCGACACTACACAGCTATATAATAAACTACATAATCACGGCTGATAATACTTCCATTACAGTATGTAAGTTAGTGCTATTCTAAGCCGACACTACACAGCTATCAATGTTATAATACATTCTGTTTACGCCACACATGCGATTGCGGTCGTGATGCGATTTTATTTTTACGTGTATATTATAGTAGAGTAGTAAAGATAATTTTACTTATGTTATGAATAAACTAAATAACATACATGTAAACGTTATAATTGCACCGATTCGGACGAAGGTGCGTTCAGTGGTAATAGTAAATACGTATAAGACGTTCCATCCGCAATTGAATTAACTAAATGAGTAGTAATAGTAAGTAAGCATATTTGTTATTATATTGTTATGAGATATTGGTTTGGTCGGTCAATTAGAAACAGATAATATTCTATATATTATCGTGATGCATATTGTGGCCCTGAAAAGGGCCGTTTGTGTGTGTGTTGTCATTCGCGGTGACGGACGACAGCTCACTTGGAGCTGGTGTACTTGGTGACGGCCTTGGTGCCTTCACTGACGGCGTGCTTCGCCAACTCGCCGGGCAGCAGGAGCCTCACGGAGGTCTGCACCTCCCGAGAGGTGATCGTCGAGCGCTTGTTGTAGTGGGCCAGACGGGAAGCTTCGGCGGCGATACGCTCGAAGATGTCGTTCACGAACGAGTTCATGATAGACATGGCTTTACTGGAGATACCGGTGTCGGGGTGCACTTGTTTCAACACTTTGTAGATGTAGATAGCGTAACTCTCCTTCCTCTTGTGCTTCTTCTTTTTCTTGTCAGATTTGGAGATGTTCTTTTGGGCCTTGCCGGACTTCTTGGCGGCCTTACCGCTCGTCTTGGGCGGCATCGCGTCAAATTGGTAATGTAGAGTATTTACGAAACGTAAACGTAGCTGCTCGACTCGGCGGTGCGAACGAGAATAAATTCGAAAACGCTAGGCGCCCCGTTTTTATCAGTGAATGTATGTGATAACTAAGTAACTGAAGAATTTCTTATTCTTATTTCTTAATAAGACGACGTGATAACTCAATGGGTAGAACACCGGTTAAGGTGCAAGCGACTAGTGTTCAAATCCTGGGTCGGGCCTACACTAATTTAGCTTTTCTAAAAACATATGTGTGGTTAATTTATCATGGTTATTAACGGTAAGGGAAAACATCGTGAGGAAACCCACGTGGCTGAGTTGTACTTAGTCATGTGACAGTGTATTCGTACAAAACGGCGATAGGCCTGCCCCCTATCACGTGAGTACACTGTCCATGCATAACGTGGATACTCTGAACACCAGGTAACAAAGTCACGCGATGTTCAGAAGTATTAGTACCTCTGCCAACCTCTTCAGGGATATTCGGCGTGATCGTTTATGTTTTATGTTTATGTTATGTTATGTATGTTCTTCAATTAAATAAATAAATAGATATACTCACGGTTACAAATACCAAAAGTGTGTAGGCAGAGCTTCGGAAAGATCATAAAATATAGACTTGTGTGTGCTAAGAAAGAGTATACAGTGCTATTTTAAGCCGACATTAAATAAATAATTACTTATATATCTGTAGTGCAGAGTTTGATTTATTGCTGCATAAAGGTCGCAGGTTCGATTCCCGTTGCAGACATGTAGATGACTCTCAGTGATTCTGAAATAGTAGAGAAAAAATATGATGAGTTATTTTCATATAAACAACATACATAGTAAATATTTGATACATACGTTCATATACTCACGGCCATTAATACCAAAAAGGGGGAGGCAGAATTTCGGAATAAAAACATAAACATAACATAAACGTTCACGCCGAATATCCCCGAAGGGGTTGGCAGAGGTACTAATACTTCTGAGCATCACGTGACTTTGTCACCTGGTGTTCAGAGTACCCACGTTTTGCATGGACAGTGTACTCACGTGATAGGGGGCAGGCCTATCGCCGTTTTGTACGAATACACTGTCACATGACTAAGTACACCTCAGCCATGTGGGTTTCCTCACGATGTTTTCCCTCACCGTTAACAACCGTGATAAATTAACCACACATATATCTTTAGAAAAGACAAATTGGTGTAGGCCCGACCCGGGATTTGAACACTAGTCGCTTGCACGTTTACCGGTGTTCTACCAATTGAGCTATCACGTCGTCTTATTAAGAAATAAGAATAAGAAATTCCTCAGTTTCTTAGTTATCACATACATATACTCACGGCTATAATTCCCTAAACGGGGTAGCCAGAGTTTTGGAATGAGAAATTCCTCAGCCACTTTTGGAAGTTGATTGGGAAAAAGATGGTAATAATAAATGTTTTTGGTGACGGGTCTCCAACCACATCGCCCAAAAATCACTTGAAAAGCCCCTATACCCTTAGTCGCCTCTTACGATCACCCACGGGTAGAAATGGGGTAGTGCTATTCTAAGAGGCTGAGAAATTTATAATTCCTTAGCTCTGGCTACCCCTTCTAGGAAATTATAGCCGTGAGTATATGTATGTGTGTATGAACCATTATTGTAAATACTAAATGTGTTCGTTGCGATACAGGCATTGCCTAGCGTGCCTAATGTAGTTGTAATCATAACATAACAAACATAACCATAA